>DF357234.1:110656-154389 GCA_000787875.1 Solanum virginianum
CAAGTGATCGATTCATTTTCCATTATTCGGAAACAGCCTCTCTATCTCTATGAGATAGTGATAAGGTCTGCGTATATTTTGCCCTTTCCAGACCCCACTTATAAAATTTCACTGGGTATATTGTTGTCGTTGATTCATTTTCCATTAACTTTGTATGAATAGTCCTGCTAAACTTTTTTTTCCTTCATATTTATGATCTTAAAAATTTGAATGGCAAGTTGTTGGAAACAATAAATCTTCAGACTGTAGTACTTCTAGTCCCAACTCTTTAAAAATTGCAATTTACTACCTATAGATAGAGTCCTAGAACCCTAAACAATTAAAGTATACAGTATATTCACGTGAAAAATTTAATTGATGTATAATTTCACTACATTTCAATTAACTAAAAGTCAATGGTCAATTTTCATAAATAGGCAAAATGAGTTTTATAGTTTTACTTATTCAAACAAAAAATATTAAAAAGTGTTGAGGAATTAGTACAAATAAAATTTCGTTAGAAAACGGGAAATCAGCTAAAGACAAAATTATATAGCTATATAGTAAAAATCCTCTACTAATATTTTTTTAGCTACGAATTAGCATCAGAATATACAAAATATTAATTATGTAGAAGCATTTTAATGACAAATTAGCTAGAAATTGCCGATAAATTCGATAACTACTTACACTTGGCTGGGGAGAAAGAAAGTAAACAAAAGGACGCAATTGATAAGGAATTTACAACATATACTTTTCTTAACAAGTTTGATGTAATAATTTAAGTAATGAATTTAAAAGAATCACTGAAAAATAATATAACAGAATGCTATTTATATTATGTTAAATTCTATTAATAGTGTAAACATTCTTTTAACAATCAATGTATATAACACAATTAGAAAAATAAAAAGGTGAAAAGGACCTTAACAAGATGAAAAGATTTTGGAGGTGGTCACTGTCAATGTTCAATTTGTCAATGTTCAATTTCACTTACTAGAGCAGTAATAAATAATGATGACAAAAAAAAATTCATAAATAAAATAAAAGAAACACTGTAAAAGTTAAAATTGACAATAATTTTCCAAAGAATGGGGAAGTCAACATCAGCAATCAAAATTTTGACTGATGAAGTCATTGAAAGGATAAAAGAGAGAGTTAGTATAGCTGTGGTCACGAACTTTGACCTTAATATTTTTTTTTTGTAATATGACGTATAGATATAAACGATTTGACATAAAATTAAATTTTTTAAAAGATTCTCTTTTTTTTTTTTAAATCTAAAATTATCCGCATAAAATAAATATATTTTTGGTTCTAATTTAAGTGTCTTAATTTGACTGTATACAAATTCAAGCAACAACAAATTTTTTTAAAACTTATGGTCTTCAATTTGAACATGTACGTAGTCCTTTAAATCTTATCGTCTTAAACTTTTTAAATAGAAATATTGAAATTGAAAGGTTTACTATATGCATTGCTTTAACAAAATACTTTATAAATTTAGATTTAAAAAATAAAACACTTCAATAGAATAACATGAAACAATAGTCAATACTGAAGAGTAGCTATCGATAGAGACTTTCTACTGGCGAAATAATAATTTTATTTATATCTAAAGTATATCAAGGTCCTGATTGTATGACTTTAATATAAACACACGTAATTTTTTATCTTCACGATATTTTTACTCATAATTTGGCGCCATATAATTGTCATAAAGCTACCGACAATGGACAAACTCTTAAATGAATAAATGTTACTCCCCATCTATTTCTATATTTTTCTGTTGGTGGACTCTACAATGTACATAGCTTTTTTAAGTAGGGACATCAAAAATAATTAAGGATCAATATCATATCTCACTCACACACATATATTTATATAATGCTTACTACTATCATACAATTCTCTCATGTTGTTTAACAATGATGATGAAAAAAATAGGTTGTGGTGAAATTATTTTGATTCTTCTATTTTGAATTAGTGATATCGATTTCAAGTTCTGAATATGAAAGGAAAATCTACTAGAGATGTCGTCCTCAAAAATGACATTGCAATATACAAATACAAATTACTTCGACTTTAATATATATATATTGAAAAAAATGATGATATCAATTGTTAGATAAGGAAAAAAGGAATGAAATAAATAAAGATATTTATTAATTGAAATATCTTATATAATTATTCTTTAAATATGTTATTTTTAAAATTATTATCCTTATCTTACCTCACGTAGAAACGATTTTTTTTTTCAGAATTATAGATGGTGTCATGATGGAAGGACTGAGTTAGTATTGACCCCACGTGTGCTTCTATATGAATCATTTTGTCTACTACTATCTACAAACCAAGGACCAGTAATAATATTTTATACTGCTAACAAACAAAGTCGAGCCCATCTATTTATTTACACTGAGTCATGGAGTAGTTCACACCTCAATGCCTTTTTTTATATGTATAAAAAGATAATCCTCTATTTAGTATTCGAAACTACTGATTTGACTAAGTCAAATTACGTGAAATTTATTTTATTGAATATTTTTTATTAAGCTATTTCTTTTAAGGGTAATCAATTTTTTTTCATTCCTAATACGATTAGATTGAGACTTATATACACTCAACAAAAAATTTCTCGAACTTGAATTATTACTTTTTTTTTCATTAAAAGTAAAGAAATTTTAATCATAACACTAAAGCTTGATGAAAAATCTATCTAATTAACAAGTCATGGGAATAATAGAATAAGAAAAAGTATAGTAACAGCTCATATGGTCGAATCAATTTAAAGGCATTATCGGGTCCTTAAAACTCTAATTAATGAAGGATAATTATAGAAATAGGTAGGGCTCCACGCACAAATTAAAGTTGGTCGTGGGATTAATTAAGAAATTAAAGATACTAGAAGCACTATAACCAAGACCAGGTCCACCTGACTCCCATTTTAAGCCCATTTAGTTGGTGGAAAGACAAGTCAAAAGAACAAACTATTGATGATAAATTGATAATCACTTAATTAATTAATCTATTGAAATTGTTATCATTATAAAGTGTTCCACCCTTCACTAATCTATTATGAAAAAAATTGAGTCCATAGTGACTCAAAATATTTTAATTATGCTATATAATTATAATTTAGGTAATTATATTTTATAACTATAGTTATAGTGGTGTTTGTATGATTCGCATAATATTTGTATATATTTGTATAATTCTCTATACAATTCAAAGTTTTTGCTTAGCGTTTGTATATTCGTTATACAATTTGTGCACAACTTTTGTATAATTTGTTATACAATTCATAGTGTTTGTATATTACACCATATAATTTGATTCGTGCACAGCTTTTTTATAATTGCGCACAATGTTTGAATACCGCTAGGTGTTTGTTAGAAGCCGTAATTAATTCAAACTATAACTATATTAATTATATTTGCTTATCCGCATTTTCCATCTTTTATTTTTGAAGCCCCACCACGTGAAATTGGGTATTTGGGCCAGGACTGCCTTTCTTGTGTGCGTGTGTCTTTGGACTGATCCATACTCCATAGAGAGTCTAATATACTATCAACTAGAATTTTGTAAGTTATTATGAATGTTAGATGATTTTCTAATATTTTGTTTATCATTCGATATTCGAGTTCGTGGAGCCTCAAATAAATTCTCCATTTTGGGAGTGGCACTTTCAACAAAAAAATTTCATTCCCAGGGCTCGAACCCGAGGCCTCTGGTTAAGATTGAAGTACTCTCATCAGTGCATCACACCCCATGTTGATCAGCGAATTGTAACCTAGAGAAAAAGTTGCTACCCAAAAAGCATGATCGGTACATAATAAAAATTGGTTTTAATGAAGTGCATGCAAGCTGAATTATAGTTACAGATTGGTGGGAATATTAGACATGTCCTAGTAAAAAAAAAGAAAATAAAGTTATTGGTATCGAGTTTATTAACCACTGTAAAGATTATAAATTAGTGTTTTTAACTGAGTAGATTAAAATATATATGAAAAACCTAAGATTAATTTTTTGATTTTAATCTCGAAATTCGAAAAATTTCACGTAATTTTGGGATATAGGTAGTAATTTTTGTTTTTATAAAAGTGCATGCATGCTGAATATTAGTTACAGTTGGGTGGGAATATTGACTTGTACTAGGAAAAGAAGAGAAGAAAGTTATTGACACTGAGTTGATTAATTAACCAGGATTCACAAGATATCTACAAAGGAGGTAAACTATTTTGTCCTTGATTCACCAACCAAAGGATCCTAAGGATACACACAGAGAAACTTGTGCATGTATCAAGTTATTTAAAGCTAATTATAAGTAATTATTAATACCCTAAAAGTAAGACAAATTTATAAATATAATAAAAATCTTGATTTCGGAGAAGCGATATGACACTTCAAATTAGGACGGTCGGGTCAAATTTGAGCCGATTATAATGAGTGAAGATAACAAACATGTCAAATCCAATCCAACCCAACCCAAATTTGCTTGGATCAAAATGAGTTGGGTCGAAATAGGTTGTAGAGTGGGGTAAAGACCCAATCCGACCCAACTTTCACTATTTTAGTACTTAATTAACTTATAGTTTTTCTATTTTGGCTATATAAAACATATCAAATTAAAAAAAAAAGTGTGTTAGAAATATTTTGACAAGATCTTTCTCTCGTCAATTCAGATTTGCATATCAACCTAATTTTAAATGGATTGAGATAATAAATGAGTAGATTATTAACCCGCTCATATTTCAATAGATTGAATTTAATTTTGCTGCCCCTAAATTCGTAACCGTTAAATATTCATACTAAGAAGGAAATAATCATAAAAAGAAGCTAAATGTTTTAGAGTTTTATTTGAAACATGGGAAAAGATATACAGTGTATGAACTTTCAGCATCGTATAGTAATACACCTTCCAAGTATACGTAAATAAATTGTTCTTAAAACTCAAGTAACCAAACAAATTAGTAATATACTTAAAACAAGCACAGTGAAAATCACAACAAAGCAAATACAATTACAATTACAATTACAATTACCAATAATTCCATCAGACCATTTAAATTCCCATTTTGCCCTTTTCATCAAGCAGACATAGCAATCTTGGGAGCTGCAGGTGCAAGTTCACGTGGCTGCAAATAAACTTTAAGTCCATTTTTCATGAACAAAGTCAACGACATTTTCTGTTCAACTTTATGACCTGGAACCGGAAATAGCCGGTAACGGAGCAAAATAGCAGCAGCAACAGATTTCATTTGGAGGTAAGCCAAGTCTTTCCCTAAACAAGTTCTCGGTCCACCATTAAACGCGACAAATTTATACCCATCTTTTGGCGGTTCGAACCGGTCTCCTCCGCTCGAGAGCCATCTCTCCGGTTTAAACTCCATGCAATCCTCACCCCAAACCGTTTTCATTCTCCCAACCGAGTAGATGGAATAAGTTACTGTTGAACCGGCTGGGACCCATGTGCCATCTGGCAAAACATCGTCCGAAATGACATATTTGAAATCTTCAGGGACTGAAGGGTACAAACGTAAAGTTTCGGCTAAAGCCGCTTTGAGATAAATCAGCTTATCGGCTTCATCAAAATTCAGCGGCTCTTCAGTCCATTTTTGATGATCTTCACCTCGGCTCTCCTTTAAAACTTTTGATATTTCTTCGATTATTTTATTTTCCACGTGGCAATTGTTCATGACACTCCAAAAGAACCAGCTCATAGCGACTGATGACGTGTCACGTCCAGCTAAGACAAAATTCAGAGCGATGCGTTTAAGTACATCATTTGGGAATGAATTTCCATTTAAGTCTTTTTTCTTCATAAAACGTGATAATAAATCATCAGACGGACTTTCCTTACGCGAATCCAATGCCTCAGAAATGTAATTTTCTACAACTTTGAGGCTTTTTTGTAACCTCTTTTCGGCTCCGATGCCCAGAAATTTCTTTAGCCTCCAAAGAAAGTAAGGGTATAATAGTCTTTGCATAGTGGCTTCAGTGGCTGAATCAAAAGCTATAGCAAATGGATTTTCAGGCATTTTTGGTGAAAGAGTTTCTGGGTCTTTACCAAAAGTAAGTCCACAAATGTTATCAAAAGTTAAACGCAGCAATAAATCTTGCAACTCGACCGGGTTTTTCTCCCTAGCCGCCTTATCCAAAATTACCCACAACCGGGTTCGGATGGTCCGGTTCACCCACCGGTTCATTGCTTGTCGTAATGTCCGGGTTGTGAACTCAAGAGCAGCGGTTTTCCTTTGCATGAGCCACGTGTCACCATCACTGTTGAATATGCCTTGACCCAATAGGTCATCGAATGCATTTTGCCAAGTTGGACCTTTTGGGTAGTTATCGAACCTGATTCACCACACGTACGTACAAATTAAATCGCAAAATAAATTAATATAATTGGTTCAAATATCACGGTTATTCAAAAACAAAAATGTACTACTGGTAAAAGTGAGCACAATTTTAGTGCTCATTTTAATTCAAGGGACAAAAATATCCTAGACTTGCCCATTTAAATATGTGTAATGCATAATACTCTACTATAATATTCCCTATGTTTCCATTCTCTTATACTATATGCACCAAAAATAATTGATATTATAATTATAGTTACATAATTTTATAGGATGACATATTTTAAATCATAAGTCTATGTAATATTAAATCTGGTTTGAAGGATATGTGTAATGCATAATACTAATCTACCACTTTAATATTAGCTATGTTTCTATCCTTTTTATTATACGTCGAAAAAATATATTGTCTCCATTTCAAAAAGGATGATTTAGTTTTACTTGACATGAAATTTAAGTAAATAAAGAACATCTTTTATTATCTTGTGGTCCTAAATTAAAGTTATATTAAATATACCAAAATATCTTTTAATATTGAGGCCTGAAACATGTCACGTGGAAAATTGAAATTAAAGTTTTGTCAAAAGAGAAAATGGATCATGCTTTTTTTAAACGGACTAAAAAAAAAGTAGATCATTCTATTTTAAACGGAAGGAATAATTGATGTTATACATATAGTCACATAATTCCATAGCCCGAAACTTTCTATTTTATCATTAATTCCAATGATTTTATAACAACATTGAACATATATGATGACACGTTTGAAATCACAAGTTTACGTAATATCAAACCTGGTTCGAAGAATATGTTCGATATTTTTGGGGTGACATGTGACGGTGTAAAATCCTTGTTTCCAAGCAAGAAATGGTATGCAAATAGTACACGTTTGATATGTTGCAGACCCACCAGTGGACCTTAGATTTTGAGAAATCCAGTCATGAAATCTTCTTCTATTCAAGAAAGTATAAGGGAGACTACCAACTAATGGCCACACTTTTGGACCATTTAATCTTTGTGCTAGGAGATAAAACCAAAGAAAATATGCTGTAGTTGCAGCCACTATGCAAGAATAAAATACTATAGGATCCATTGTAAAAAAAAATTCCTATATTTTTTTCTTTTTTTTGGTTTAAGTGAAGTAGAGAAGAAAAGAGAACGTGTTATATGGGAGAAGAGTGATTAGGGTTTATATATATAAATGTTGAATGTATTAAGGGAAAGGTTTAGGAAAAGTTGTTGAGAATTTTTGCAACACATGAAGAAAAAGAAAGTCCTTATTCGGTTGATAGGAATGTTATGCATTTTATTAATTTTCATACAAAAACTTCACCAACCTTACTTTGCCTTTTTTTTGTTTTTGGTTTCATCCAGTGTCCAGTATCCACGTTGGAGTCTGACTAAATTCAGATTCGCGTTAGAAAGTCCCACATTGAGGGTAAAGTGCTCCCTAACAAATTAAAGGCGACTCCGTATCCAAAGGTACTCGAACTCAAGACCAGTGATTAAAGACAAAAAAGTACTTGCCACTCTACCACAACCTTTCTTGGTCCTTACTTTGCCTTATTAGCTTCATATAATTGTACACGTCTCAACTCTCATGTGCGTTAGATTTATTTTTTATTTTTTTAAATATACTTCACCATGTACTTGATACAAATTATAAACTTAATATAATATTTTATTTATTTAATTATTTGTTCATAATCTAAAAGCTGTTTTCTCCCAATGATTCTTTTGAAAATTCTAGTATATTGTAAATTCGAAATAATAGCAAAATGTAATGTTCAGAAATTTATATTAGAATATAATTTAATACTATTTTTAGTTCATGGGTAATTAAACTTCTTGATACAAACAACATATATACAGTATATTAAAATGTGGCTCATCATTCTTGTTCTTTCTTCTTAGATAAACCATGTAAATTGTAATGTAAGAAAAGCAAAATGGAATATTTTACTTGAAGAACATGGTTTATCAAATCTAGAAGCGGGAAAATTATATTAGTCCAAGAAATATATTATAATCTTTCCAATTTGTTTAAGTTTTGGACTGAATACTGACTATTTCATCATTTATTAGCTTAGTCCATAAAAGTTTGGATCAATGTCAATCTATGAAAAATTTTATCAAAATATTTTTATAAAGATATTTTATTTTAGGACAAACAACACAAATATAATTATATCAGTTTAGGAACAAATTACGTCCCTCCACGCGAGTTTCCAAATATACATTACGAATCTTATTAGAATTTGGACTTTGATACATGAGGTCAAAATTAGGTGTTATTTGTTCCAAGTATACTGTATCCAAGTGAATTCACGTGTATCCAACCCTCTTGCCCCCCTTTCTCCTATCTTACTCGTCTCTCTTCTTATTCTAGACACAAAATATATGTATTTAGGTGTATCTCACTTGAATTCTAGTATGAACACGAATTAGTGAGACAATTTAGTTATTTCAAACTATAAAAAAAATTAGTAAATATTATAGAAATATTTATATAATCAGGTAATTTTTTCTTTACTTTTTTTGATATGTTATATATTCATACTCATGATAAACAAAAATAATAAGTACTAAAAAATTATATATAAATAAATAAAATAATTAAAGCTTAATAAAGATTAAACAAATTGAATTACAATTAGCATTTTAGTCACTTCAGACCAAGAAAATACCTATAATTTAGTAGCTCAGTTGGTTGTCTATTTGAATTCTCACCTTATTGGTGAGGGTTCGATTTTTCATATTGTAATGTCCTTCCCATTTTTCTTTTCCCTACCCCGATTTAGATTTAAAAAAAAAAAAACTCAAAAAAAATAGAAGGTTTCACATGAGCAGAAGAAGGGGGGAGTGGTTGAGAATCGGTTTAGCTGTGTTGAGAAATACATCTTTGCTCCAAAATCAAGAAAAACTATTCTTAAACGTTTCAGCATGCACTACATTACAAGGCTTGAATTACAAGCTTTTTAAATTTTTTTTTGGGGGGGGGGGGGTTCGAATTTTAGAATTACACAATTATAAAATGTGTATTGTATGGTAATTGAACCATCATCTTTTAACAAAATAACATGTATTTCAACTACTAGATTATTGATGTGTTAGTGTAAGACTATGATTTTTTTTTTTTTAAAAAAATAATAATTATACTTTTTAAAATTTTAGTTTTCATAAAATTAATAATTAAAAAAATCCGAAGGTCGATATTCGCAAATTTTTTGAGAAACCCATTTCAGAGGCTGGTATGTTAAAATTTAACCTTTTTTCCTTTTTAGTTATTTGGTGCTAAAAAAATCGATTTTCAGAGGTTGGGATATTAAAATTTAACCCTTTTTTAGGTCTGTTTCTCGGAATTAACTTTTGAATGTTTTTTAATAGTAACAAATATTTGATTTGACGGATGTTGACTGACTCGTTAATGGACAGGTATTGAATTAGTCATATTAGTAATCTTTGCATTTAACGTACAATTTCAATAATAACAAACTCGAAACTTCTAATTAAGTATGAAGTCCGTCCGCGTTAGTAATTACTAAGTTGATGTTTGAACATGGGGAAGTCTTCCAGCAAGAAAATTTGGACAATAGAGCCTTTTTAACCTCCAACTTTTCCTGCTTTAGCTCATTAATTTCTTAAGAAAATCATTCTGATTTACAACCACCTTGACTTTTGTACTTCTATAATATTAATGGCATTAGCTGCAACTTACAGCATTAGAATGTCATTAACTAAATGATCACCATATAATATTAAACTATAACTAATGCTGTAATAAGATCAAATTTGGAGGTATTAGAAATTTATACTAATTGATACTGCTAAGAAAACAGTTCATGCCAGATTGTTTTTAAATTTTTGGTACAATTTATGGAATCCCCTTTATTTAGAAGAAATAATTTTCCAACAGAGACAACCACCCCATATTGCTTAAAAGTGTATAACAAGTTAAATATATCAAATATTGGTTGTACAAGTAATCCATCTTGTTTTTGAGATTACAAGATGAGAACGTATATGAACCTAATATTAGCTGATAGTGGTTAATTCTTATGACAATATATGCGTACACTTGTCAAACTTTGATTTTTTCATTGATTGATTTTTCATTCTGTATCCTATATTCATATTTAGACTCGACTAAATTTGAGTTAGTGCATTGTAAGGCCCACTTCTAAGGGTGATTCCAACATGCTTTTTTTTCATTACCAGAAGCTCAAAGTTGAGACCTTTTGACTACGAATGAAGGAAACTCAACTATATCCAATTAAACTCAAAATCCGAGTTGCTGGTACAAGGCTAAAGAGTTCAGCAGGCCTAAGCCGTGTTCAACGCCACGTTTATTTACAGCCCAATAAATTAAGGGTCCAATTAAGCATAAGTTTCTCTATATACTCCTATAATATATTATTTATTTGTGGATACATATTTTCTATTTAATATCAAAAAATCCTCAATCTTATATGATGAAAATTTTACATAGGAATATAATGATTCATATAAATTTTATTGCCTTCATTTATTAACATGTCCGTGAATATAATTACGTTAAATTATTATTATTTTTTACTACACACAGCCCAAAAGAAAAGAAAATGAAAGTGGATAAGAGCTAGCTATAGATGCATCGTTAATTCGTGGCTAAATTTCTCGCAAGTCCTTAATTTTTTTTTGATTGAGTTACGCTCAAAATTTATATAGTTAGAACATATGAAGTCTGGGTCATGATCAATCACTTTTGTAGTAATAACCCCAAGTATATGTAATGTAATGTAATTATATATTTTTGTATTAAATACAGATTAAACGATGCCATATAAATGAGATGAAAGGATATTAATATATTTTTATATTTAGTAATAATTTAAATATAAAATATCTTTTTTTACTTTAATAAGATAATTTATAATAATACAAATATTTATAATTTGTTTTAAATCATAAATTTTAAAATAAAATTTTTCTATCTTAAATTTTATATCAAATCAAATAGCACCACATAAATTAAAACGACCGAAGTATACTTGTAGTTTTGGAATACAAAAATTAACTCTACATGTTCACTATGATCACCAACTCACAATTGGTGCAACAACCTGCCACGTGTCATTTCCTCCATCACACATGGTAAGATGAGCACTCGATCTGTTTTTCATTACTGGAAAAAAAGGAAAATTAAGTAGCCAAAAAAAATACAAATTAAATTTAAAAATGAAAATGGGAGAAGAAGAAAGGATAATAAACTTGTGGAGAACTCGCGCTACAATCACCTTCATCCTACGGCTCATATTCATCTTACCAACTATATTATCCACATTTTAAAATAATCCATTATTGCTTCTCCACCAGAACCAAAGGAAAAAAAGAATAAGGCCCAATTTAGGAATTCAATGGCGTCATTGAACTTGTTCGTCCCTCCGATTGCAACCGTAACTACACAACAGAGAAGAAGAGTATACACCGCCGCTACGGCGTCGAAGAGCTCCGGCGGAAACACTGAGGAAAAATCGATTTTGGATTTTATACTCGGGGCATTACAGAAGGAAGACCAGCTGTTGGAGACAGATCCGCTTTTGAATAAGGTAGAGGGGAAGAGTGTTGGCACCACCGCGGGTCGGAAGAACTCTGTCGCTGCTGTTCCTCCTAAAAAGAATTCCGATGGCGGAGGATTTGGCGGACTTGGTGGATTTTTTTCTAAGAAAGAATGATAAATCTTCCCTGTGAGTCTGCTTAATTTTTACCCCTTATTGCTACAGTTTCGAGTCTCAAAACACAAAATTTCTGGTTCCTTGTATGAAATTTATCATTTTATTTGCTCTGTAATATTTACTCAATATTGAATTTTACAATTCATCACTTGATATGAGTTACTTATTTCCATTTATTCTAATTTATGTGATATCGTTTTATTTGATTTGATTTGATGCGAGGTCAAATTGCGTGAGTTTATGATTAGCCAAACACAACAATTGAACTAAATTGACTGTGTTGCACTTGCTGTGTATAACTGTGACTGAAAAGGCAAAATGTTGAATCCAATAAGAATATGAGCACGACTTAACGCTGAAAGCTAGTTAAAAAGGTGAGGATTGTCCAAAAATTATGGACCACAATCATATATAACCAGTTTACGATGGATTGATCTCTGTGAGTTTTGGTGCCAAGAAAAAGACAATAGAATATTAGGTAGAACACAAAAGGATGGACAAGACGAATGAATTATTCTTTTAACAAAGGTAAATATTTGCCGGCTAGACAAGAGGATAACAAGTTTCAAATTCTGCCTCGTTAAAATAATTGAAGAGGAAAATAGCAAGATTTGTTGATATCACAAGTGAACGTCTCACTATGGAGTCCAGTGGAGTATGAGATGGTGCTAGGTGCAGTCTGCTAAAGGAAAGAAGCACAAACAATTTAAGGTAGGGAGATATTAACATCAAACTAAACCTCAAATTTCTTTGAGTATTAGTGGGAAGAAATTGGCAAATTGCTATTTTTTTAAGGCTGGTAATCATGTTTTGACCTCATGAATGGAGATTGTCAAGTCCATATAAGGAGTCAAATTTTTCCTTATCCCATCAATGTGGGACATCACACCCAGTCTCACGCCCAAGTCTGGACATGTGGTGTGTGAAAAGTTCAATATTGATAAATCATAAATTGAGATGAAACTATATACCAAGCACAATTAAACGAAGGTTAATCATAAATTGGGATGTGACTTTGATATCAAGTAGAAAAGGATCTTGTGCCTAATTCAACCGCAAAATCTAGCTCATCCATATAAGAAGTCTAATCTTTGCTCATCCCAATGATGTGAGAGACAAAAAAGGAATATCACTTCACCATTTCCATTTGGAAACATCTCCATGTACTCTTCTTCCATGGAGTTGGGCATAGATTAGCAAAATTAACAATCAAACTGAAATCTAATTTTTGTTGGAAACGCATATATGTACTTAATAAACGTCGTTTGGTGGTTTAGGTAAAACTAAATTCTCATCGTGTTAGTGTGTACTCTAATAAAGCAAATGAAAATTGAGTTATACAAAACAGAAAACTATACTAGTTTCAAGGCATACATACATTAGTGGACCTTATTATCAACCCAGCAAAATGAACTTCAATTAATTGCTCACATGAATATCGTTTCCGGGGATGATTTTTTTTTTTAAAAAAAACTAACTTCCTTTTGGTACCTGAAGGATCTTACCAAACACATAATTTGGAGAATCATTGAATTCGTTTCACTAGTTAAAAGTGTACTTACATACAAAGACGAACAACACTATATAATATAATTGTGTACCTGTTACAGTTGTTAGGATAGAACATCTACACAAGAATCTTCACTTGAACTTTATAGAAATTGGAGAAGGAAGAATAGAAGGGAAAAGACGTTCTTTATCTTTCTGTTTTTGTAGTTGTTTCTCTTTCATAGAAACCTTTTATAAACCTAAAGAAAAATAACTTTTCAAGTAGTTACGTCTCTTTCTTTTTTAATTAATTATTAATAAATTAAATATATAATATTTATATATTATTAACTTATTAATATGAATCCGAATTGATCCACATGAATGACCTGATCCAATTTCCCTTAGGATCCTGAAGGAGAAAGATGTAGTAAGCAAAATGATTAAATATACCTCCAAATACAAGCCAAGCAAAGCATCAAAAACCTTTATTGAGTTGTCTCACCAGACAATTAGCTTTTGAGATTGAGTTAAACTGAAGATTCATTTCTTCATCAATCTTATATTTCAAATTTTCCGAACTTGCTACCAATTGGTTGAGACTTTACAACAATATTACTAGTAATATATATCCCCTAAAAAAAGAAAACACTTTTCCCCTAACTTGATCACAAATTTAAGCAAGAGCAACAAAGAAACAACAATATATACAACTAATGTAATCATAATATCTTACAACATAATTGATGAGCTAGCTAGAAACAGACTTAGATCTGGGCAAACGCGTCGATGAAGAGTTGATGAAGTTGATACAATCTTTGATGGCCTCAACTCTATGATCAGAATTGATTAATATTGGAGGATCAGATAATGGCTTATTATTAGTAGAATTTACTGAAGAATTAACTTTATCTGAACTTCTTGGAGACATCATCCTCACAATAGCAACCATCTTTCCTCCTAAACGTTTGAACAATTTTATTGCTGATAATTCTGATGTTGATCTCTTGAAACTACTATATCCATTTTTCGCGTTACTATTTGTTGCTTCATCGACTCTTTTTTTATTTGAGCCTTTTTTAGACAACATTATAGCGAAAAATAAGGAAAATGATACAATTTGGAGTGAATATTGGAGGTGTCTCTTTAATAGAGAATTAAGTGGTGAAAGTTGAAGGACAAGAAGGCTACTTGGTACCAATTGTTTTAATGCATTTAAAGAGTAAATTAGACATGTCATGGACAACTCTAATCAATGGGAAAGTGACTAAAAACAGTACCAACAGAATTGTCAAAATGTATTAATGAAAAATGTTCAAGTTGATTAATCTAGCCAGCTCATTTTGTGTTGAATTCATCTAGTGCTATCTCTGTCCACAATTTAATTACCAGACGCTACTAGAAACAAGAGTCTTTTTTTTTTTTTACCGTGAAGCAATGAACAATATTGTGTTATACAACATAATTTTCCTCACTGAATCAACTCATCGAGAAAACACATGATGAGAAATATAGATATTCACTTAAATACTTGAAAGCCTTCTAATTTTTTCCTTGTGAAAACACTACTTTTGTTTTTTTTTTCTCACTAATTCAATCAAAATATTTATGATAGTAGAAAAAGGAGAAATATTTATTAAGTAGTATCTCTTTAGGAGTAGTTTGGTACTTTGGTAGGGTGTAGCAACAAAAATGCATGTATTAATTTGATGCATTAATAGTACCATGTTTGGTACATTTTTAATTTCTTGCTTGCACTAGTTATACATTCAATTGTGTATTAAGGTGCGTATTACTAATAACATAAATTCTAGGTATTAGTAATGCAATATTTTTAATGCATGCATTAGCATGATTAAAGACCCAATTGTCCCTCGAAACATTTTTTTCATCTTTTTCATCATAAATGTGGAGGCATTTTTGTCAAAAACTATGCAATGCATGTTAGTTTTAGTGCATCAAATCAAACAATGCATAAAAATATTCAATGTATAATTAATGCAAACATAACTAATACATGCATTACTAATATAAGTATTTATAATATACTCTATTTAGCATTATTCTTATACACCTTACCACACGATGATTTGCGTGTACATGTAGAATTAATGTGGTAGCACTGATTGGGCTTATGATGGGAAATGTTGGGAGGCGTATCCTTAGCTTGGCCCATAGTGAATGACTATTTTGGCATTACATTTATTATAATGAGCAAATATACATAAGATGAATAAATAAAGCCATAAATTGATCAGAGTTAGAATTATTTTACAAATCTTTTTAGAGATAAATGTAGATTGGACACACCAATTTGAACTTTAATTTGACCCTCCACTTACATAAATATGAATCTTAATTGTCGGCAACTACAAGTTGCTTGCCAAATTTATTCATTTAATTTGCTCAGATTTAGTCACGAGACCAACAAATTTCTACGACTCACAAAAATGACCACGGAGCCACTCAAGCAGCTCTGTTCAATATTTCTAATTTACTCTCTCTCCGTCTCATAAACATTTTATGTGGCACACTTTGATTTGACACAGTGTTTTAAAAAAAAAGAAGACTTTTAAAATTTGTAGTCTAATATTATTCTTATATATTTGTGTGGCTGAAAATTATTTCATTAAGGGTAAAAAGAGAATTTTAAAGCTAAATTATTTCCTATTTGAGTAAGATAACATTCTTTTTTGCCAAACTTTTGCGATGCCGTATGTTTAATTTTAGAAAATTTTTCACAAACAACATGTGTTATTTTGTTTCCCTCCCTGAAAAATTATGTCGGATTGTCAAATTCCCTAATTCCTCCTAATTCCTTCCCCAGTCAGTACCTGCAAGAAGTAAATCTAGGTGTCATAGATTAGATTATACTCCCTTCGTTCAATTTTTCGTGGCCCCTATTCACTTAGCATAGAGAGTAAGAAATAGTAAATGATCTGCAAGAAGTAAATCTAGGTGCCATAGATTAGATTATACTCCCTTCGTTCAATTTTTCGTGGCCCCTATTCACTTAGCATAGAGAGTAAGAAATAGTAAATGATGAGGTAATTTTATCAAATTATCCTTTGAATATAATAAATATGATGTCTTAAAAAATATAATAGGGAAATGACTATAATTAATGATAAGGATAAATTAGGAATTAAATGTAAAATTATCTCTTAATTTCATAAAGTGAACAAGTATTATTTTTGAATATCCCAAAATAGTATGGGGCCAGGTAAAATTAAATGGAGGGAGTAGCATTATCGGTTAAGAGTAATATTACCATCGTGAATCGTCTGTTTCTATCTCAAGAGGCTTTTCACTCTTTAATTAATGTAGAATTCAAACTAATTAATCAATGGCTCAATAACTTTTCAATTATATTAAAGGCTAAACTACCATAAATTCATTTCAAGTTTAACGATAGATAAGCCTATTTATTTATTCTTTTTTGGTAAAACCCTTTTTATTTGTTTGTTTATATTTACATCAAATCATATATTATAATAATTAAATGATACTCTATATTTAGGCTAAATTATATGTCGTTAAAAATTTCCATCATGTGGGTCAAATTTGTCTGGTTCATTTGCTGAGCCATCAGAATATTGATGTTACGAGAAACTAATTAGGGGAATTATTTATTGTTTCTTTGCAAAAATTAAAAGAAATCAAAAACACATGGCAAATCGTGTGAAATAAATTAAATTAGCTTTTACAAGATAAAAGGGATAAGTCCAGAGTAATAGAAATTTTTACATTTTTATCAAGTCACATTTAGTGTAATAGGTAATGTTATTCATTTTTTTCAAAATTAAAAATCTCACATGTCAAAAAGTTATTCGCAAATATTAAATAATGATTTGATGGTGTAATTTTTCTAAAAGATACTAATTTATATATTTGAGATAATGTCTTTTTCCTACAAAGAAATCAGAAAGCCAAAGATGGTCATCCAATTGTTAAAAGGGTCTAGCACAACTTTTGAAAAATATAAACATTGAACCACCCCCATTAAGCCGTCTTTTTTAATAATAAAATTGTTCCATCATTGACAAAGTTCAAAGAAAGAGTGGGCCAATATTAATAAAAAATTAAAATTTTCTCCTAATGCCGATTTGTCTGAATTTTCTTAATACAAAATGTAAGAAAATTTTTGAATCTTAAATCAAATATACATAGTATCAGTGGTGGAGTCAAGATTTTAATTATAAGGGTTCAAAATTTAAAGAAATACATGAACTAATTGAAAATGGGTTCAATATTTATTATATGTACACAAAAAAAATATTTTAACCTTACATAAATAATATAATTTTTCACCAAAAATATATATTGACTCTGTCCCTATGTAGTATATACCAATATTATTTTAAACTTATGTCTTACATGTCATATTGAAAGTTAAAATTACAAAATTATCAATCGAAAAAATAATTAAAACAGAGACGGAAATACAAAACCCGGAAATATCTCACAATAAGAAATATAATAGCCAAAGTTGGAATTTCACTCTTTTTTTTTCCCCCAACTAGTGTACTCTGCAAAAAATAGAGTTGGTTAAGTATGGGCTCCAATGAACCTCAAAACTATTCACTGATGATAAATCACAATCTTTCAGGATACAAGTTGCGCCAATCATGCCTACTTTTTATTATTTATCAAAATTTATTTGTACTCGATATTGTAGAAAATTTATTTAAGTGTTTGATGTTATGAAATATATTCTTTCAAAATAAAATGGCTCAAGATAAATAAATTGGACTCAAATTTGTTGCATAGCAAATCACTTAATTGTTTGTAATCACTTGAATTTTTAGAAAAACAAAAACTTATTCTTACTATGTAATTTTTTTCTTCTCGTAAACTTGTTTCAAAAACTTCTCCAAAACTCATCTCAATATCGGAGAAAAATTTAGATATTTATAGCCTGCATGATATGTAAAAAGATAGCCTAAAAATTTAAAAGGATGCATGAAAAACGAAAGGTTGCATTCATATGACATAAGTATTCATGAATGGAATAAGTTCATTCATAATTACATCATTTTTACATTTTTAATACACTAATTTTGATTCTACATACTATTATCCATTCACTCATTATTATATACTCCCTCTCCCTCTGTCCCATATTAATTGAATTTCTGAGGTAATGCATACATATTAAGAAAAACATTCAAAGACAAAATTTACACCATACTTCTCACTATTGCCCTTTGTGAAATCATAAATATGTAGTATAATTTATCTCCTAGAAAATATAAAACTTTAATAAATAAAAAAGTAAATATGAAAAAAGTTTCAAATATTCTTTTTAAACTTTGAACAATTCAACTATTTTGAACATTTAAAATAATTTTAAAATTTTAGTTAATTTGAGACGGAGAGATAATAAAATTAACAATACCTACGTAAGCTAAGAAAATATATAGTGCTAATAAAATAAGACCATCGGTCTTAAACTATATTTTCCACAAAATATAGTATACTAATATATTAAGACAATTGCAGTAGCAGCAAATGGGTTATTATATAAAGCTAAAGAATCATAAAGTGGACCTCATCGGATTGAAAGAAAAATTCAGGATTCAACATTAAATAAATTTTTGTAAAGATTTCAAACTAATAAACAATTATAGTATAATTAAATAATTGTAAATATATAATTATTTTTAGTAAATATATCTAATTTGAATAAAAGATGTTAAATTCATGTAAATTTATAAATTACGAATTTGATCTATTTCACTAGTATATAGAACCATCAAATTTGGAGTAAAATATATGTGCGGTTAATAAAGGAAATTTTAATGTGATTTATGAAAATGCACACCTTGTAGTGTTTACATTAATTAAACTTTATTGAGATTCATCCTACGACATTCATAAAATATCTTGAAAAATATACTTACAACGTAATATCATATTCATTCAATCATAATAAACGATTATTTATTTATCTTAATAATAGAGTAACAGTACTTTGTATTAATCATATTGTACTACAAGTACTATTAGTTTAATGGAATAACTTTTAACCAAAGTAAATTCCATCCCTCTAAATTTTGTTCAATGTGGAATAGGATTGAAGATTATATAGCCAATAAATATTTTAAATGCAAGTTTAGTATATAAAATGAAAATGAATAAATAGATTACTCTCTTCGTCTCATATTCATTGTCAACTTGTCTTCTTACACGTCCCTTAAGAAATCACAAATAAGCAAAATAATTTTTAATTATTTGTATCTTAATTTTAAAATTAATTATAAATATAAAATGAAAAGAAATTAATTATGGCTGTTCACATCATATGCTGCCAAAGGAAGATACATATTTAATTTTCAGATAAGTAGAATTCACGGTACCTGAACCATTTTCTCCACGTCATCCCTATTATCTTAATCTAAATGGTGGGTCCCACTTACCTACTAATCCCTTTTGCTAATCTAAAATTTTCTATCGAATAATCATATATAAATAGAAACCTTTTGGCCCATGTCTCATTCCTCCAAATATATATTTTGTGTTAAAAATCTATCTGGTTGGTATAAGATCTGTTTGTTGTTGATATTTTTTTCTTGAATTAATTGGATCTATGGATTGTATTTACAAAGATCCAAAAGCACCAATTGAAGAAAGAGTAAAAGATCTTCTTTCTAAAATGACACTAAAAGAAAAGATTGGTCAAATGACTCAGATCGAAAGAGCTGTTGCTAATCCTTCTGCTATTAGAGATCTTTGTATTGGTAACTGATTAATTAATCTCCTTTTTTTTTTCACTTCCTATTATTTATGGGTTTTTATATTGATATTGAGCTGCATTGCCTCTTTTTATCTGTTTTCACTACCTCTTCCTCCCTTTCAATTTGTTTTTTTGAATTTTATAATCTTAAACTAAATATACTAGAATGTTCTGTAATGTTGTGGTGTCTAATGTTATTTATATGATATATTTGAGTTGTCACGGAGTTTAGAAATAAAGAAAGACTTTAAACGACTCTCATAAATATTTGTGCGAGTATAAATTATTTCGGATGAAATGGATATTTTATAATTAAATTATTACTAAAATAGAAATATACTGAAAAGAGAAGTGAGTCATATCGATGTGAAAAGTTGAAATATAAGAGATGTCAAGACGGACTAAACCAAGAAAGTAAGTAAATAAATTGAAATGGAGGGAGTATTATTTGATGTTAATTTTTGGGAATTTTTGTAGGGAGTGTTTTGAGTGGAGGTGGAAGTAGACCCTTTGAGAATGCAGAATCAGCTGATTGGGCTAATATGATTGATGGGTTTCAAAAGGGTGCACTTGAGTCCAGGCTTGGTATTCCTATTTTCTATGGAACTGATGCTATTCATGGCAATAATAATGTTTGGGGTGCCACTATTTTTCCTCACAACATTGGGCTTGGTGCCACCAGGTCAGTTATTAGTTGACGATTTGTTTCGACTTGATGGATAGAGTGATCTGATACATTTATCATAAAGGTTGTGCCTTTGTGTAAAAAAACTATGATTAGGTAGCAAATATCTTCAGTTCAAACTGTATGTGTATAGTTTAGTAGACAATTATGTGTCAATTTTTATCAATTGTTATGATAAGTTTGCTCGCATCAAATTAAAATCTTGAATCTGCTGCTGCTTTTGTACGTAATTTGTGTTGAAATGTATTTTGTATATATTTTTGTAGAGATGCTGATTTAGTTAGAAAGATAGGAGTGGTGACAGCACTTGAAACCAGGGCGTGTGGATCTCAGTATGCGTTTGCTCCTTGTGTCGCTGTAAGTCAAGAATTTTCTTTTAACTCTTTGTGTTTCGACTTTATTTTTGTTATTTATGGAAAAATTGATTCAGTTTGATGCTCGTAGGTATAAATTTGGCTTGACTAAGAACTATTTTGAGCAAGTCCCAATTGCTATTAATGAAGTAGAATCTTGAGAAAATTATGCATTATTCTCACAGGATACTAATTTTCCTTAACTTAAAAATGTATGTCTGACATTCGTGGGATTACATTGGATATGTTGTTTAGAAATGTCTGTGTGGATGTTATCCTCAAGAAAAGTGCTAATGCAGTCTCCAGGGTATAGTGTCAGCTTTTCGATGTCTTCGTTATCAAGATTCTGCTTGAAGTAAGAGTTCACTGAACTGTTAGATGGGAAATCTGAGAAACTAAGTTAGATATTTGTTACAATTCTCTCTTTTTCTTGTGTGTTTGATACAAAAATATTTTATGGCAGGTGGCCAAAGACCCTAGATGGGGAAGATTTTACGAAAGTTACAGTGAAGATACTGAAGTTGTCAGAAAGATGACCTGCGTTGTCTCGGGCTTGCAAGGTGAGCCGCCAGAAGGACACCCACATGGCTACCCTTATGTTGCTGGAAGGTAAAGATTATGATGACCATTTAGAACTTGTGTCATTTTGCGTAGAGAGAATTATTCGCCTCTCGAAATATGTTTCATCCTGCACAGTTGGAAGTCGTTTTATTGCAATTTTTGTTAACAAACTAGTAGAATGATTTACATGAAACTGTTATAAAGAATGATATCCTGATATAATAAAATTACCTCAAAGATTACTTATTTGGGAGATTTGCAGCTCTCTGTTGGTCTCTATAATTTGCTTTATTTCAAATACGGAAAATGTTGATACTAGTTTCTTGATTCCAGAAATTCTGTCATGGCAAGTGCAAAGCATTTTGTTGGTGATGGGGCAACTAAGCATGGTATAAATGAAGGAAATACGATAGCATCGCATGATGATATGTTTAATATCCACCTAGCACCATATATAGACTGTATCGTCCAAGGAGTTTGCACTGTTATGGCCTCCTACTCCAGCTGGAATGGAGACAAAATGCACTCTCATCGATATCTTTTAACAGAGGTCTTGAAAGAAAAGCTTGGATTCAAGGTAAACAATGGATTGGCAAATGTATGCCTGGGATGTTGAGAAGCTTTTTTATTACTATAAAAGCAATATTTTGGTGCAGGGTCTCGTGATTACAGACTGGGAGGCACTCGAACGGCTTACTGACCCTCATGATTCTGATTATCGTCAATCAGTCAAGTTAACAATTAATGCTGGAATTGATATGGTAGGGTTGAATTAAAGCTTGTGTTGGAAGCCAAAAATAGCAGCTTTTTAGACTAACTCACACTATTCGTTTGCATTTTCTGAATATTTGCAGGTAATGGTGCCATTCAGATATAAATTATTTTTGGAGAAGCTGCTATCACTGGTAGAATCAGGGGAGATACCGATGACCAGAATAGATGACGCTGTTGAAAGAATCTTGAGAGTCAAATTTGTTGCTGGATTATTTGAACATCCCTTTACAGATAGATCATTGATAGATTTGGTTGGTTGCAAGGTATTCTTACTTGTTTCTATTGCCTATTTGTATTAGTTTACATTTTTTAGAGTACAAAATCATCTCATACTGGTAACAATCGCGTAACATGATCAGGAAAGAACCGCTTCTTAGAAGAAACTCCAATTTAAAATGGATTAATAGCCTCCCACGCACCCCTCTTTAAATATAAGAATTGTCACTGCTGATGTTGAAACTGTTTTCTGGAACTTTGTCTATCACACTCTTCGCGGAATGCTCAAGTTTTAACATGTTACCAATATTTGTGCTGTTCAATTGCTGTTCGCTTCTCCATTAGACTCTTCTATGGTTTTCTTTTTATGGAATTCTAAATAGCATATTCACTATTTGTTCTATTCAATTGCTGATGTTCTCTTCTCCATTAGACTCTTCTATGGTTTTTCTTTATTTGGAGCTCTAACTAGCAGTTCACTATATATTGCCTTACATTAGAATAATAGCGATTATGCATTTCACCATCTTGGATCTGTTTTGACTCAAGGCACATAGAGAGCTGGCACGTGAAGCTGTTCGCAAATCCTTAGTTTTGTTGAAAAATGGAAAAGATCCAAAGAAACCATTTCTTCCTTTAGATAAGACCGCCAAAAAGATCCTTGTTGCTGGAACTCATGCTGATGATCTTGGGTACCAGTGTGGAGGATGGACAGCTACATGGACAGGACTCAGTGGCAGAATCACAGTTGGTAAGTACTTTCGTCTCGCCCTAACATGATTCTCACTTGCAGTTACTTTATGAATTATTGTAATCTCAACTAGGTACGTGATCCCTTTTTCATAGGCACAACCATAATGGATGCATTACGGGAGATGTTGGGAAACAACACAGAAATAGTCTTTGAGCCAAATCCTACACCAGAAACTTTTTCTAATCAAGACTTCTCTTTTGCTATCGTGGCGATTGGTGAGGGTCCATATTGTGAAACTGGCGGTGATGATCCAGAACTAAAAATTCCATTTAATGGAACAGAAATTGCAACTTTTGTTGCTGACAGAGTTCCGACTGTGACGATTCTCATTTCTGGAAGACCTATGGTTATAGAACCAGCTCTCTTGGAAAAAGTAGATGCATTTGTTGCAGCTTGGTTGCCTGGAACTGAAGGAGCCGGAATCACAGACGTCCTTTTTGGAGATTATCCATTTCAAGGGAGACTACCTGTGACATGGTTTAAAACTGTCGATCAAATTCCAATGCATGTTCATGGGAACTCCAATCCTCTATTTCCTTTCGGATTTGGTCTTACAACCTAGACAAGCCGGACATCCAAGGATCCAACATCGCTTTGGTGAGGTCCTCGAGGAGATCTTCAACTGTAATTTTGCTCCTGAAGGGAGAAGTCAACTAGTCATATATTATTGTTGTATCTCAAATAACAAAAAAAGAAGAACAGAAGCACTGGCTGTATCTTCATGTATGATGTTCAATCAAGATTATGAATTTCATGATGGTTATCTCAATTCTGAGATTTCATTTCGCCTTTTCCTATTAGAGGTTATCGCCTTAACAGGACGTATATTCAAGTTATGGTAATTTGTATGATTTATACTGCAAAATACAAATACCCCGAAGCTTTGGTTTGGTGGTAAGAGCACAGTGGATGATGTATGAGTTGTGTACATTTCACAAGGAACAGATCCATTATCGACCGAGTTTGCCTGTGGATATTGAAAAAAGGATTTCTTTTTTTCCCTCTGGTAAGGAAGACAATATTGAGTAATGCCGACATCCTGCCTATGGCAAAGCCCATGAGGGGACTGGGGTAACCCAGATCGGAGTCATGATCGTACATGGAGAAGTTACGTCTTTGCTATTAGCTATTAGTTTTTGGCATAATGGTAAGCATTTTAACCCCCACACGAGATCATTCAAATATCTCTCTGGTCCACTGGGAGACCCCAGTTAACTTTTTCTCAACCATATCAGCATCATTTTTGTAAAATGTAAACGAGGTCCAAAACATGATCCAATGGAATATCTTCCAAGAACAAGAATCAGAATATTGTAATCCGAATGTAATTTTTCGAAAAAAATAAATAAGGGAAACAACTTTTGTATGCCGAAAGTGTTAATATGTTGGACTTTCATGTGTGGTTGTAGTTGGTGAAAGAGGAGATGAAAATTGGAATAAATTGACTTAGTGGCTTCCCTTCTGCAACTTGTAGATTATTATTATGCTCTTCTCTTTCTTTTTTCACAAAAGAATGTTACTTTTTGTCACTTCCTCTATGCAGCTGTTCTTAGTAAGACCAATTAAGCATAATGATCTTGATGAATTTGAATTTGAATATACTAAGAAAAAACTAGATGCTACTTTTGCTTCTGCAGTTAGAGCAACCAAATAACGCACGCACACGCTTCAATTGAAAATAGTTATATGCACTCAGTGTTCACATCAAACCAAACAAATTTAACTATAATAGTTACAAGCTCGGAGAATTAAAAACATGCTGATATCATCGAGGAGTAGTATAATGGAAGAAAAGTTTAATGTCCTTTGTTTCCAAGGAAGAGGCAATTTTTCTTTTTCTTTTCCACTTGTTTTTTAATTTAATTTAATGAAAAAAAGTTGGTATGATAAAGCATATAAAATTACAAAGAAAAATAATACAGCACTCGTGCAATAGTCATGCCAAATTTGACTAATGAATTTAAGAAACTTTTGAAGTGAATGTGTCTAAAAGAGAAAGTCATTGGAATTGATTACCAAAACACCAAAAGAAAGAAGAACAACTCCATTTTTTAATAAGAAAAATCTGCTATGAATCTTACTTTTGTATTCTTAGATCATGTTAGTTTACTAATTAATCTTTATTTTCCAAAAGGATCTCTTGAATAAGATCTACAAAAAGGACACATAATCTCCAAGAAAGAGGAAAGGTGGGGGGTAGATTTTGGATTATAAGGAAGGTTTGGAGAATAGGATGCTTGATATAGTGGAGTGTAGACTCAACTTTTATTGGAAAGCTTGCAAGTCAAGCGCGGTCAAGTAAACTTGTCTTGCCAAATAGAAGCAGATTCAAAATTTATCTGAGTTCATAATTTAATACTTAACGATGTTTTAGTGATTTTTCGCATACATAGTTAAGCTTCATGTCAAAAAAAAGAGCCCATGGAACCCACGCTCTTTTAAGTTGTTGAATAAGTGCTTACTGACTCAGCCAATTTGCACTCACCATCCAATTGCAGTGCTTCTTTGTTCAGTCTAATTGGCTTATTGTCACTGTGCCAAAAGCTGGTACACTTTTTCCTTGAATCAATTATACAACAACGATGACAAATCCAGTATAATCCCATAGGTAAGCTCTAAGGAGGGTAGAGTGAATGCAGACATAGAAATTACCTCTACCTTGAGAGGTACAGAGGTTGTTTCTGATAGACCCTCAGTTCAAGGAAATACATATCAAAGCAGATACAAAGGAAAGCATGACAAAGCATTCTGAAAAGAGGAAAAAAGGAACAGAGGGGGCACTATATTTGAAAATATTGTGTACTTCTCGCCAGAGTCTTGAAGTACTAATTTTTAGTTCCATCAATAGGGAAACCATGGCATCCAAAAGAATAGGCCAAATCTGTGAGGAATATCCAGTGTCACTACTATCAACAGTCAAGATACAAATGCCATAAGTTTCTAAAAGACTTTTATTTGTCTGTGGTTTCCATTTAGAGTATAATAGCTAGTGATGAAATGCACATAAAGATACAAGGAAATAACAGTCAATCAGATCATTCTCCTTGCATCTCTTGTAATTCTATTATGCCCTCAAAAGGATTTTACAGGTTTCCGTCTGTTCCTCTATGCTCATCTTATATGAACTCCACTTGTACTATGGTTTTTAAGTACAGACTACAGAGAGTTTAAGGATTTTATGGAGTTCCTAGAAGGACACAACTAACTCATGGCTTACTTGAAGTGCCAATCAACATATTCACAAGACAAGAGACACCGATAAAAGCAGAAACAAAAACTATTACAGTACTTGCAGGAGAGAGGAGCTGAAGGTGGTGGAATAAGATTGGTTGGGAATTCTTAAGGCAATGATCAAAGTTCTGATATTCTAGATATGCCTACGGTTATGCTTGATGGTACTGATGTGCTGATTGCATCTGAAAATGCATACTTTGGGGTCCAAAGTAAGGTTCATGCATAGCACCTCTTTGTAAGCTTTGGCTTTGCATTTTTGTATTGCCATAAGAGTTTCCTCCATAAAGAGAGGACATGAACAAACTTCCTTCTGCAGAATTGAACCCCATGGCTGTCCCATTATTGAGCTGACTCCACTGAAATGGCATTTTGTGCATGGCATTGGCACCCGATTTTGGCTGCTGGGAAATCACAGTGGATTGATCAGGTGAAGTTGGTTTCTGGTAATCCGGTGAAAGCGTTTGGTTATCATTGAGATTTATTGTTGTAATGTCATGAATACTCGCCCGTCTTTTATCTTTTCCACCAGAAAGCTGTCTAATAAAGTACTTCTGAGCATGACTAGCCACTTGAGTTGGAGTTCTAGTAACAACAAAGTTACGTGAAATGTTCCTCCAATCCCCCTTTCCATATTTTTTAAGCCCCATTAGAAACAACCTAACCAAGAATCAAGAAAATTCCCTTGTCAATACAAACATCAACAACCTATAGAAATTAACATATCAAAACCAAGCCTAAGGCTATTTCTCAGCAATCAAGATTCACAAGCAATAGTAAACTTAAAATTTATGCTACTTTTCGGGGCTTCTCACATGTATGCGAAAAATAATGAGTTCAATTAAATCTATGCCTAACGCTCTAGGTCCGCCTCTGAATTGTCAACTTGTCACATATATAATATTAGCTGGCACTTCATTATTCCACTGCCTACCATGTTTTGCCAAGTTGTTTGGTGCACTAAGTGATATAGGGATACAAAAAACAAGAGAAAATATATAGGGTGGTCCATACACAAAGTAGCTAAACATGCATTAATAAAAAAAACAAACAAGAAAAAAAGCAACACAACAGGAAGAAAACAATAACAACAACTAGTGAAATTTCAAAGTGGGGTTTGGATGCGTAAAAATGTACGGAACCTTACCATTATCTCATAAACGTAGTGATGAAAATAGGAAGAGAAAGATAAACTGAACACAAAGAGCTACTAATAACAAAAACCACACGATTCAAGTGAATACCAAATAATTGAGGCAGACACAGAAAAAACAATGATGAAGAAATTAGAATTAAACTCACTTATGTTCTTCCTCTGTCCATGGAATACCCTTCTTCCTCTCTTGTTCTGGAGGCCTATTAGATAAAGGCCTTTTGCCTCCAACAACATAAGATTGTTTATATCCATCAAAGCTATGACTATTCCCCCATTCTAATGTAAAAGGTGAAGTACTATATCCAGGAATAGTAATTAATCCAGCTTCTATTCTGCTCACATCATCTTCTAATTCTTTATATTGCCTAATCACATCATTAACTGATTTGCCTGGAACCATTTCTGCAACTCTTTGCCATCTATCTGGTGTATCTTTATCAAACAAGGCAAGAGCATTCTCAAAGGCTTTGTTTTCAGCTGGAGTCCATTTTGTGCTCTTTCCCTCATCAAGAAACCAGCTTGAATTTGAAAGATAAGGAGCTGGTGACAGAATCTCCATAACACCTCAACTCAAAAAGGTCAAAATTTCACACAAAGTTACAAGAAAGATAATTCAAGACAGCATTTTTATGAAGCAGAGGAAGTTTTGGGGGAAAACCCAAGAGAGAAATGCAGAGATGTGGGGTTTTTACAATGGAAAAAACATCAGTGTTAAATCAACAAGTCAGCATCTACAAAAGGAATCAGAATACCCTTTTAACCATAGCCACCTCCCCAACCTGAGGAATCTTGAAAAGACTAACTTTTCAATGTCAAAAGAAAAATCCTAGATGTTTTGATAATCTTTAATAAACAAATAAAAAAGGGAAGGTTAACTAAAACAGACAAAGATTATCTCAGACCAAGTTAAATCCAAGAAAATATTCTCATTAAGATCTGAACTTTACATAAACAGTGAAAGCAAGAAAGTAGAAGGCTATTAACCCTGAAAATGAGAGAACTTTCTAGAATTAGAGCTCAGTAGCTTAAGGAAAACAAGATTATCCTAAAAAGCTGACTTGTTTTACAACCCCAAGTGAGTAAATAGTACAAAGACTCTGAATTTGAGAATTCTTGGGGAAGAAAGGAAAAGAGCAGAGGAAATTTGTGTCTGCTTTCTTCCTTTTTCCCTGTATGACTGAACAAACAAAGAAAAAGAGAGAGAAAGCAAGAAAAAGATGGTAAAGAAGAGGACCAACGAGAAATAAGTATAAACAATCACAAGCTATAAGCTTTAGAGGAATTAATTTAATTTTACTTTCCCAAAAAAAAAATAATTAGAGTTTTTGCAGGAGAGAGGAGCTGAAGGTGGTGGATTATGATTGGTTGGGAATGGTGCTTGTGGATACTGCAACTTATTGGAAAAAGTTTTCTTATTATAGTATACACTCCCTTTACCTCCCCTTTTTAATTTAAAATTAGAAGGAAAAAAATAGTGTACTTTTTTGTCTAATTATCCCATAATGAAATTTCAAGATTCAAAATTTTAAATTGGAACAAATAATAACTTAAAAGATATTAAAAAAATCCAATCGGGAGAAAATTAAGTTGACTCTAAAAATTTTAACTGTATTATATAAAGTGGGACGAATGAAATACTTAATATGGAAAACATCTTTACTTTATTCTATGCTATCCCTACCTCAATTTTCATTTTGCACTTTGATTAGAAATGAAATTTAAGAAGTAATAATAATTTATAATAAATTTTATATATTTTGATTAATTACAAAATTATGTTATTATTACAATAATAACTCAATAAAATTCTATAAGTAAGGTGAGGATAAAATGTACGCAAACCTTACTATTATCTCATATAGATAGAAAGACTATTTTTGAAGCCTGTCATCTCTATAAATTATTTTATTATTAATAATAAATAAATTAAAATTAAAATATTTGGTTGGAACAAATTATTTAAAACATTACATTATTTTTTTAAAAAAAATTGTAAGGTGAATGAAATATAATTTAGCTGATTCATGGAAGTTCACCTAAACAGAAAACTTGTAATTGGTGAATGGGCCCTAGTTCATATAGGCAAGTGGCAACCCACTAAGTAGGCGTTTGAATAATATTTTGCGTTAAATTAAAAAATAAATAAAGTTAACTTGCATAAGAAATTTATATTTGACTTAAATATATATATATGTGTTGTTTAAACGATCACGATTATTTATCAAAAATTACTAACGATGTTTTATTATCCACGATCTCTCGAAGCAAAGGAAGGAGAATAGTTTATTTGAATCAAATTTAGTTGAGATTTTCAACAAATATAAATAAAAAAAATTATATAATAAAATCTTTCGACTTTTGCTACTTAGATTTATTAAATTATTATTATGATTTGTGTAATTAGCAAAAGGGAATTTATTTGATGACTCATGTTGCTGTCAACAGTGGAATGTCCGAACCAATCACTTTTCATGATCATAATTAAGGTCACAGTGATTGACCTACTAATTAGGATTAATGTTTGACTCATTTTTTCAACAAAGGGTATTAAGACCGTTCATTAAGATTAATATATTCAATTTTAAACACTAAACACTAATTAACATAACTTTATTATTGTCAACCTCTAGTTTATTGATTATTACTTATTAGTGACGTGTCCTTTTGTCTCAGCTCAAATGGCTTCTATTTAGTTGATTTGGAACTTCATAATTAAGATTTTTTTTTTGAACTATACTCTGAAATAAAAGTTTATATCAAAATTGTTTGATGCCTCTAGGACATAGCAAACACTAGGCGCAAGAAAAATATTTACTAGTTATAGTTATAGTAAAAATGATCAATTTAACTTTCATCGTTTAAAATAATACAATTTATGCCTTTGTATTGGATAAAAATCGAATTGAACATGTGATCAAAGCAAGAAGTGGCACATGTCAGAAACTTAGTAATGATTACAGCAAATGTTATTCTTAAAACATGAAAAGATAAAAGTAAACGCAAGTGTGAAAGGTTCTGAATGAATACAATCAAAGCTAATGACATATTAGATCAACAGAGTTATCTAACTCTATAAATATGGGATTAGACACCAAATTGTGATTGGACAAGATAAGATCGAAAAAAGTTCGGGGGTCTAGCTATTGTAGAATAGTCCAAGATATCCGTTAGCCTCCATAGAGAAGCAACAACTTCCTAGATTTAGCGATAAATAGTTTTATATCTATTCCTTGTAAATTACCTATTTTCTCAATTTATTTTTATTTGTCATTGTTTAACTTGACACATTCATTAAAAAAATAATTATTGATTGAATATTTTACCACACTATTCCTATTAAATAATGTTTAGTACTCTTAGGCTTTGAAAAATAGTATTTAATGCTGAGTGTGTGTATGTATGTGTGTATATATATGTTAAAAGTGACAAATAAAAAAGAAAATTTATTTTAAAAATTATAAGAAATAGAAGTGAACGGGGGAATAATATTTACTCATTTACCAATATCGTACTCTTACTTTATGTTCTTATTAAGCTCTTATAACCTATGTGGGCATTAAGATCCCCGATTTCCTTATAGCATTGAGAAATCCTCTCTTGATCAGCTAGCTTTGAATTAGAGTTATACCCCAAATTCATTTGTTTATCAGTAATTAATAGAGCGATTAGTTGGTTTAAATCTAAATAAGCACATACTTAAAAATGTCATTTTCCCTACAAAGAGTAGAAAAAAATTTAGCATCTGCCATTTGGATTAGACAATATAAAATGGTAAAAATGAGTTTAGAATATGTTCTAATTAATCATTATTAGTAAAACTTTATGTGAAAATACTAAGGTGTAAGACTGTGAGTGACCTTTTCTAGGAAGAAGTCCCTTTCATTGCAACTGTATTTTTTTTTTCATTTTTTCAATTTAAATTCTTACCTTTTAGAATTTATTATTTTCAAAAAAATATCTAGTATTTAAAATAGTCCAATAATTACCCTCTCTATTTATTGCCTTTTTACAGTTAACAAGTACAAAATAGTGGGACCACCAGGACCATTATAAAAATCTTCTCTCCTTGGGTAGCTTTCCTATATCATTTGTGAATTGTAGGTAGCAATCGTGTGCAGCGGCTCCATTGGGGAGTTATATGGAGGCGCATTGAATTATGGAACTTTAAATATTTCACTCCAGGAACGTTGTTGAGCACCACTGGATTATTGAAACGTAGAGCTTGTGAAGTATATGCTGTCTTATTGGATTTTCCTCATCCCAAGTGAAACGAAATTAGAATTTACGATTTTCAAAAAGATCAAACACTTGAAATGTAATAAGGGATATAAAAATAGTTATAATTTGCTAGAATTATAATTTTTAGCTACATATTATAAGAAAAAGGCGAGAGAGGGAGGAGAGGCGAGTGAGAGAGGGCAAAGAGTGGAGAGATACAAATTGTGTATGTATATTTATCAAATTGTATGTGTATATCTGTCAAATAATTGTATATGTAAATCTGTCAAATTGAATATGTATATCTGTCAAATAATTATATATTTACAGTTGACATACATATTTATTTATATATGTAGGAAGAGATTGCAAAAAGAAAGGAGAAGGGCGAGAGAGAGGAAGAGAGGTAAGAAAATAACAACAAAACTCTAATTATAGCTATAAATTATGAAATTTTAAAAAAATAGTATATAAATATAAAATAAATTAAAAAATTAAATATTTATAAAATTAAATATAAATATATTATTTGAGTAAAAACTCTAGTTTCTAGCTTTCGCACCCGTACGCTTTTTGTGCATTGATAGTTTGTGAAATAAAAGAATACTAACATCATTTTCAAATGTGAATCTAAGAATTTAAATTTGTAAGTACGGTAGTCATTACATTCTTTATTCTTTTAAATACTAATGAATTTCAACTTATTTCAAAACTAGTTCCAAAATCTCGTGGAATGTACGGGTTTAATAATTATTTATAAAATTATTATTTTTAATAATATAATTAAATATTATTTAATTATTTTATTAGATGTAAAATAAATATTATTAATATTGATTAATTTTTAGTTTAATGATTAAATAATTTTAAATTTTTACTCTAAAATAAATTATAATTTTTATCCTAATTTCATTGGCAATATCGTAAAATTACTAAGTAGTTGCTTTAAATAGATTAAATTAAAAAATCTTTGAAATATTTTTATGGGTCCTTCAATTGTGGAAATTAGTTGTTAGGGATAATATTGTAAAATCACTAATCAGCTGCTTTAAAAAGATTAAATTAAAAAAACCCAAAATATTTTTATGGGTCCCATTAATTTAAAATATCTGAACAGTAGCTACAAATATTATTTATGCTAGGCAATATGGTAAAATTTCTAAGTAACTGCATTAAATAGATTAAATTAAAAATCTCTGAAATATTTTTATGAGTCCCGTATAATAAAGGAGAAGAAGCAGACATGTCGACGAAGAGTTACTTATTTCAGCACAAAGTGTCTCTTATATAACAAAAGAATATAAGACTACAAAATCAAAAAATATTTTGATATATATAATTTAAAATCATAAGATTCAAAACAGTTCTTTATATATATATTTTTTTATTATGTGTAACTCATCACTTAAAATACCTTCTTCTTGATAGGTGCGTCCAAAAAGCTATGGACAAAAAGTCTTTGGATAAGTGATGAATTATAGGAGTATTAAACTGGTGTTCCCATAAAATTTCAAGAGCCAAAGACTGGTAAAAGTTTTCACTCCAGATGGGTTAAAAAATATTTGCAGAATTTAAGGTGAGTGAGGAGTTTTATCATTACTAAAAATGTATAGAAGAATAAGAAAAGAATAATGTTTTGGCCTTTCAACAAATACAACAAAGCGGTCCCCTTCTCATTTCTCAAGTGACCAACTACTCCACTCATTTCTTTGCTTTCTCCCCCTCCTCCATCCCCATTCCATTGCAAAAAAAGAGAGCATAATTTCGATAGACATCATCTCAAATCTAGTTTGTCTACGGAGGGGCGTGGTCAGATGGTCAAAAATCCCTTTACTTTTAACTAAAATCTGAGTTCAAGTCGTGAAAATGAAGAAACTTTTTATGAAAAACGACTTTAATGTTCTGACATAGTTTTTTGGACAGTTAGCCCCTACCCCAAGTAAACCCCAAACCCATAGATAAATTCACACTGGGAAAGTATAATTTCTTATGTTCACGTTTGTTTCTCACTTTTAATATATTTCAAAATTTTCATATGTTTTATTCTCGCCATTAGGAGCTTATTTCTCAAATTATTTTTTCAGACTCAATACTAAATACTGCCTCCGTCATATTTTATGTGGTACCTGTGACTTGGCACGGTATTTAAGAAAAAAAAAGACTTTTAAAACTTGTGGTCTAAAATCAATGTTAGATATTTGTGTGATGAGAATCATTTCATTAAGGGTAAAGAAGAAATTTTAAATGTAAATTGTTTTCAAAGAATAAGATGAATTTTTTTTTAGGACGGATCAAAAAAGAAAGGGTGCCACATAAAATAGGACAGAGAGAGAGTGTCAATTAATATGGTTATTATATAAAATTTCTTATCAATTATTATTTATTAAGAGATGTGTAAGGTTCAAGTAAAAGTAAATATAAACGACAAAAAGTAGTTACCAGTTTCTTTGAAGGATCTTGGGCCTTGGTGGGCCCAAATATCGGCCCATTACTAATACCGGCGAAGCAACTCAATTAGCTTTGGCGGAGCAATCCCTTTCTTGTCCTCATCTGTTTCATGGCTTCATTATTGATCCTTCTATTGCGCGATGATCAATAGTGTTTTCATTCATGAATCGAATCCTCGATTTATCAGTTAATGATAAAAGTCGTAATCACTTGAGTGAGTCTCGTTCTTGATTTGGGTCTAACAATAATTTTTTTTTACCTATTGAACATAAGAAAATAAGTAAGAAATCACTTATATTTTTGGAGACATAGCTACCTTGTCTTCTCTCTAATAAATTCAACCTTAGCCGTGATTAGTTATGTGATTAGCTTTGATTAGGCAACTCATTTCACAAATCCAATCAGCTTAATGGGTGTTCACATGACAGTTTGGTGGTTAAAATGGTTTAACATTAAAACAGAAAGAAGTTGGCACTAGATTCTTTTTCCAACTTCCTTTTACTAGATTAACTTTATCAAAAGGTTGTATGTTTGGTAAATTTAGGAGGAAATTATTTTCTTTAGAATACTTTCAATTTTGTACATGTTTGGCATGGTCATAAAAAATAAGTTCTATAAATGACGTTTCACTCTAATTGTCTCTCCTCAGTCCTTGCTTGAAATCCCGAGCCAACTAGCCTCATACCACCTCATCCTCATATAAATGCTCTTGAAATAATATTTTTTGTTTATTTATAAAATATTATAAATAAAATATTTTATCGAGTACATTTTGATACATACAAAGTACCCAAAATGAATCAACTAAGCTGAAATCAACGTTCTGGATCTGCGATAATTTTATGTATAGTCTCTGTTCTTACTGCGCCAACTTCTTATTGTTTGTTCGTAGGGTCTTTGATGGATATAATTGGAGTTTTGCCATCATCCTCATTATTCTGCTTTTTATTAATTTTGTCGCATCTTGCTTGGACGACCTTACTGCATATTATTAATTTTTTTTGTGGACAATTAACCACTAAATAATCAGTTTAATTTTACATGTGAAATTTAAAGAGAGTTCAGTGTACGTAGACCATTTCTCTAGCCTTGTAGATATCCAAATGTTGCTTCGACAGACCCTAAACTTAGATAAAAATTGCCAAGCAGTTTGAAAAAAAAGGATATCGTCCTCCAAAAGTTTAAAGACAAAAAGCCAATTCTAGAGCCAAATATATAGATGAGGAATCTTCCTTAAAGACAGTTTTAAATTTACATCTCGATGATCAATCCATTAAATATACGTTTTACTAAACATAAAATTTAAAATAATAAAGAAAATTTTATAATTTTAAATTAAATACGTAAATAATGTACCAAAATTTCATTTGAATTTTGTCGTCTTTAAATATCGGTGTTAAAAGCTTACTACATTTTAAAAGTGACCTTTTATTAAAAAAATTGATTAATTAAAAAGAAAAAAACATATAATAGAGCAATAGTTGGACGAGCATTGATATTTGAACAACTCTATCCGTTTTATTTTATATATATTAGTTTGATTAAGTATGAAATTTAAGAAAAATGAGAAAAACTTTTGATTCTTGTAATTTTAAACTAATGAGATATATAATACACTTAATAATATAGTTCTTTTTTAAATCCTTAGACTTAAAGAAATAGAGAGAGATATTTTGATTTCTTGAATACAAAACAAGAGGTCGATCAGTGACTTTGAAAGTTCAAAAAATTCAAATTTTAAATAATATAATTTTATTTTTTAAACTCTTGAAGTTAAAATTCTAAATTTGTGAATGATTTAGTAGCAGTGGACATTCACAAATACACAGAGTAGAGACCTATCTAGTTTATAATCATCAATTTGGAGCAATGGAGAACCAGCAGGTCGACTAGTTAGTTAGCAAAAGCTTTATTCTTCTTTTTTTTGTTTCTTATCCAGTTTAGTATCTAGTACTTATATAAAAGTGTGATTAATTTAAATTTGCATCGAAAAATTTTACATCGAAGAATAAAATACTTCTAATAAAAATAATTTCATACTCAAATTCAAACCAAAAACTTAATTAACAATGAAAGACTACTTATCACTACTATCACATGTCTGGTCGACAGCAAAAACTTTACAATGATTTATGTCTTTAGTAATTGGTTTCACATGTAACATGTTTCACTGTTGGCTTGTCATAAAGCCCATCACTCCTCGAAAGACTAAATGCTACTATTAATGCTACGAGCTACTTGTAGTACCACAGTTAACACGAAACGTGTCAATTAGCAACAAGGCCTATTTTCACTTCTTCATTTGGCCCTCATACAAATTGGAGAACTTTTTGAATTAATTTGATAGCTGATTTACACATGCGCTAGGTAGGTGTTAAATTATATTCTCCTTGTCCGTTTTTACTTGTCATTATTTTGATTATTAAGATTAAATTATATAAATTTTAATTAATATTTTAAAATATATTTTTCCATCATATCAACATGAGAAGGATTGCAATTTATAATATTTTTTTTTATAGTTTTCAACCATCTAAATTTTAGATTTCAAATATTAAATTTAGTTACTTCAATTTAACTTTGAAGTTTAGTTAACTTAATCTCAAAAAGAGAAACAGTGATAACTAAAAATAAACAGAGGGATTATATAAGTAATGGAGTATCATGTTTGGTAAATAATGGAAAAGAAAGTTAGTCGTGTCTAAAATTAATATACTCTCTTCGTTTAAAAAAGAATAACCTAATTTGATTTGACATGAAGTTTAAGAAAATAAAAAAGACTTTTAAATCTTGTAATCATAAATTAAAGTTATTTCAAGTGTACCAAAATATCTTTTAATCTTGTAATTTTAAACATGTTACGTGAAAAGTTGAAATTATAATTTTGCCAAAAAAGAAATGAATCATTCTTTTTAAAATATACTCAAAAAAAAATAGGTCATTCTTTTTAAACGAAGGGAATAATATTTAATTTGTAATTAGAAATTCTCAAATATAACAAAAAAAATCGTATAATTTATACCTACATAAAATAATACATAACTCGCTCATAATTAATTCCTTCGTAACTATAATCGACTACCAAACGATCCCTCGTTTGTTTTCATATATACAACTGAATAAAGTGGCCAAAATAAGGTGGATTCAATGTTTGTAGACTTAGAAATTTAAATGGCCTTTGTGTGAGACAAAAAATAATACTTAATTTCATAACTAATGTCAATTATAGAAGACATATAATAAAAAATTAAAAATTTTGTGCCTCTTTTTATCCCTGAATATGGAAAAAAATTGTTGAAAACTTCACTTCCAAATACAACAATTTAAATTTAATCGAAATTTCAATATCGACTCCTGAAACACCTACTAAAGAAAAAGTCCAAATGCAGAGAGCGGAGGTGTCCTTTTGTGACACGATTCAGAGTCACTAGAGCCCACTCTACATCACTTGTCCGTCATTTATTCCTTTCCCAATTGGATACTTTCTTTACATTTTTTTCTCTTTTTCAATATTAAAAAATTGTAATTATTGGACGTTAAAGAATAAAATATACTATACATATTATTATTAAAAGTCTCTAAATAACATGTGCACTTGTTTATAAATGAAATTATTGTAAAAAAAGAAATAGCAAGAACTTGCTGACAATCAAAATAATAATTAGGTCATATCAATAAAAATTTGATGGGACCGGGTGGTAAATAATAAAATTATCAAATTTATTCTTTTAATATAAATTTTTTTTGCGAAGCTAAATTTAATCTGAGTATTAGACGATGCGAAATGAAAAAAAAAATCATAACTTTTGGCGTCCTCTAACTCCTCCCTAATATAATAATCTAGTGGGAAAAAATTATAAATTGTTGAACACTTTATTTCATGAACTTTCTAGTCTTCAATTCTTTTTTCTCTTTTGGTCATAATTTCTACGTTGCTAATATAAAGTGATAAAGACTTATTATATATGGCGCTCCTCCCACTAAATTTCAACTTTTACTAAATGATGAGCATCCCTACTTAAGATGAATAATAATAAAAAATAAAAATTTGTGCAAGGTCATGTGATGTCAAATATAAATAGTTAGTGTTAAACTAATCCCAACTATAATTAAGAGGTATTTGACCATTATAGTTTGGATACAATAGTTAATTGTGTCATAGGCAATAGACATGTTGATAAGAATGTTTCCACGTTAGATTGAAATGAGAATTCTGAGCATTTTACAAAATTTGATATTTAGGTTTTTTTTTTTTATACAAGTCTTTAGGGTGTGAGTTAGATGTAAGATCCAATATAATATGGTATTAGAGTTAGAATCATTGGCTTCGATTGTGCAGAATTTGTGAATATACGCTCAGCTCTTGAATGTCACTCTTTGACTTGGAAAGTGTAATCCAAATAGAGAATTTCCAGATCTGAACATGAGGTAGGATTAGGGGCAGCTACCCTTTTTTATATGGATAGAGTAAATATATCGAACCTTCTGTGATTAGTTCGTGTGACTATTTTTTCAAATTTTGAACCTCCTTAATGTTAATCGTGTCTCTGCCACTAAGTAGGATGTTGATGAAAACGATGCCACATCACATCTGGACTAGAACTCTTGTTCCTTATAAGACTCGACCAATTCTCTCCTCTTTGACCTATCTAGTTTACTGAGTGTAAGTTAAGCCTAAAACCTAATTTAACAATACATGACTATATATTAATTTTTCCTAGGGAAAGGATACGTTTTGCCATTTTCCCATTATTTTATCCCTAATTCTCACTGTTGCTAGCCAAAAAAATAATTAAACACAAGTATATTAACCTCTGGAATTGTAGATTAGAAGCATAAATTGATTATATAAGTGGAATTACAAAAAGTAGGGCTATGAGTTGGATTAATTAGAAGAATAATACAGCAAAGTACAAAATCATTCACTTTGTCGAATAGTGTCGATAAATTACCAAATTTTTTCAAATCTGTTTAGTGCAGAAACTTTTGAGATTAACTGATAATTTCATTCCCAAAATAGATTATCTAAGTACTCGAAAGCCAATGAAAATTCAAAAAGTGGCAAGATTAATTTAGGTTGCGTGCAAAATTGTTCATTGGACAAATAACATGGTCTCACTAAAGCTATGACAACTATAAAAAGTACAAAAGTAATCAGCAGTTTTCCAATTTTTTTTTTAGTCCTTAAATCCTTTGTGGACATAAATAAAAATATTACTTCGTCCATCTAATTTTATTTTTTTATTATATTTAAAATTAAAATTGTGTTTGAAGTATATATTCAATTTTTCAAATTAAGTAAACAGTATTTTGAAATGAAAAGAAAAATCATATCCAAATGGACCTTTAGAAAAAATTCAAGAAATTTTCAAACTCAATTATCACGAATTTTCACACTGGCTTGGCTTTTTTCAATTGACACCAACTTCAAGATTTAATTTATATATTTTTTTATTTCAATATTTGTATTAATTTTTTAACAACAGAGTTCAACTAGGTGCTGACCAATCATATCAACATAGAGATACTGTCCCCCTTTTTTGCCTTTTTTTTTTATAACATCATGTTCGATAAAATTTCACAAATAAAATCTTAAAAGAGTAGTGCGTATGCAATTTTATCACTACATTGAGAAAATGAAAAAATTATTTCCAGTAGATCTTGAATCAAAAGTGTAGCCAAATCAACAAGAAAAAAAAACATACATTATTGAATAATTATATGAAAAATAATAGAGAAAAGAATAGTTATTAACAACAAATAATAGGAGTACTGATAATATTACTAATAAGGAAAATTCGACTAACGCTTACATAGTACATTTAAAACTTGCAAAATTTGATCTTGAATTTAACTCACACCCTAAAATCTAACTCGTAAAGAGAAGGATTGTTCAAACTTTATAAGAAGTCCACTCATATAATTAATCACCAATGTGAGACTTGTCGTTCTTGGAACATCCCACCTCACGCTTAGTGCTTATCATTTGGTACGTGGACATTTTTAATTTTTGATGGGCTCAACATTGAGCGAGATGCGTCCTGCTCTGATACCATATAAAATTAGATTTTAGAATTAACCCGTATCCCAAAATCTAGCTAATAGAGAGAAGGACTATCAGAGCTTTATAAGTAGTCTACCCACCTCATTAACCATCAATGTGGAAATTTTGTCATTCTTCAGTAAAACTTAATTCTCGAGTTCTCTATCTCTTATCTAGAGTCATATTCTCGATAAACTATAATTATGTCACCTATTTTAAATATTTTTCTACCTACTCCCCCTCTCCTAAAACTCATACTTTCTCTTTAAAAATGATCGGTAGAAAGGGGTAAAGGGCAGTGGCGTACACAGGATCTTTTCTAAGCAGTGTCACCATTTAAATGACAAAAATAGCTCAAGAGGAAAACTAATGAAGCTTTTGCTTTAGACATCCAAAAATTTAAGGCCACATTAATAGTAAACTTTATTAAAAAAAATATTTTGCTTGAATAATATAAAATTAAGACAAAATTGTAAATTAACAAAATAATTGTCTACTCTTTATATTAGGTAATATTTTGAAATTTCAAATTAAATTATTCAAGTCTTTATAATAATAGTTGCAAATAAATGACTAACATTTTATAAAGTACATGAAAAATTTATAGGTCTTTTTTTAAAAACTGATTTAGATGACTAATTTTGTTGGATAACCCTTGTTGAGGAATCAAAAAATGAGCAGATCACTATAATAATATACTGTAAACTCGATGAGATTTCATGTTTTGAAAGGTATACATAACATCCTCATTAGAAAAGTTACTAAATACTTCCTTTTCTATATAAAGAACCAAATAACCACTCAAGAATTCGTTATCTATTTGATTTCGTAAGCTAGACCTAATCAATTTCATTGTAAAAAATCTTTTTTAGAATAATACCACTCTATTAAATTTAAAATAAGATCATATAATCTACCTAATTAGTAATTTAGGATCAAATAAAAGAGGATTGCAGATAATATAATAAATGATCAGTAGTCAATTCGTCATGTGCAAATCCAAAAATTAAAAAATAAAATATAAGTAAATTTAATTATCAATTGAATGAATCCTAAATTATTTCACTGTAATAAACAAATAGAAAAGAATAAAACTATTATCATGAACAAATAAAAATAAAAACTTCAGGCATGTAATAAAAAAAAAGAATGAAACAAAAATACTAACATGACATAGAGATTTGAGATGCCGAATGAGGATGATTGATGGACAAGAATTTTTTTTTTAAGAAACTCACAAATCACAAATGCATAAAGATTTTATATTATATTTTAGTTCTATTTCTAAACTAAAAGACAATAGGTTCATTTTGAATGAATTAGAGTGGATTCGTAGGTTATTTAAGACTAAAATTTAAAGGAAAAAAAGAAAAGAAAAAAATGCACATTTTAAGATTAATCTTTAAGAGAAAAAAAAAATAAGAAAAGTGATTGAAGGGGGAAAAGAAGAAGAAAAAACTACACATTTTAAGAGGGGAAAAAAGAAGAAAGGGAAAAACAGCCGGGGGGGGGGGCGAACTCAGGACATTCCGTTAATCCCCATGTGCCTAAACCACTAAGCTAGAAGCAAAACCTTTAGTATATATCTATATGTATATTTAATAAATTTTTCACACGAAGTTATATCACGTGACATTTCCTTAACTCTATCTAAATCCGCCCATGGTAAAGGGGAGCATAGTAGTTGAAATTATGGTGAGCATGTTCATAATAATTTAGATGAGGAAGCAAAAATACAAAGATGAATATAAAAACATTAGGAGTGGAATTAATCAAATATATAAATGATAGTCCATTATAGGAAATGAGTTGTCTCTTGGTAATAAAACCACTAACATTTTTTGTTTCCATTAAAGGAAAGATTCCTTATTTCTCTCTCTTGCCTTTCCTAAAATGAAAAGTCAAAATAAGTGGGAGCATGTGATTCTGATTTTGGTAAGCGTGTGCATCATAACTCACGTAGACACGCCTGCACCCTGCATTTATTCCCTCTCAAAATTAATTTAACTAATTGTTTGGTTTTTACTTTTTTAAAATCATAACGTTATAATGTCTCTCTCTCCCTCCAATAATAGTTATTCACTATTAATTTAGTATAATAATTAAAAAATAGTGAATAATCGGGTTAATTTTATCAAATTGCCCTTTGAATATAAATACAATATCTTGAGAATATAACAAAAAAATAACTATAATTAATGATAAAGGTAAATTAAGAACTAAGCGTAAAATAATCTCTTGATTTCATAGAGTAGACAAGTATTTATATCTACTTTTAGTATAATAGAAAAGTAAAAATAGACGAAAGAAGTATTCCCTCTGTTCACTTGTACTTGTCATTATTTTGTTTTTCGAGGTCAACTTGACAAAACTTCAAAACTAAATTTAATATTTAAAATCTAAAATTTTGATGGTTGAAAGCTATAGGAAAAATAATATAAGTTGCAATCCTTCTTATATTAATATAAAAAAAAATACATCTTAAAATGTTGGTCAAAATCCATATAGTTTGACCTCAATAAGTGAAATAGTGACAAATATAAGTGAAGAGGAGAATATATTTTATTTGGTTTTTAATTCTAAGTTGCAGAGATAATGTGGAGATCTTTATTACTCCTAATTTTATTTTAGGAAGAGATATGAGTAAATATGGTGTGGGAAGTTATGTGTTAGTGTTAGTCAATTAAACATTATCAATGTAAATAATTTTCAATATACAAAACATTAACTCTTTATTCCATTTGCTTTACAACTGCACATTTTCACGATAATTCAAATCACAGAAGAAAATTTAGCAAATTTATTTTGGTACGCATGAAATATTCAATCATTAATCGAAGGTATATATAAAAAAGGAGAAAAGGCCATAAATAGTCCCTCATCTATTAGAGTAGGTCTAAAATGGTCCCTTAACTAAACACTTACCGATTTTAGTCCTTGAACTATCCAAAAACTTATCAAATTTAGTCCCTTAACTATACACTTACCGATTTTAGTCCTTGAACTATCCAAAAA
>DF357234.1:154421-174676 GCA_000787875.1 Solanum virginianum
AACTATACACTTACCGATTTTAGTCCTTGAACTATCCAAAAACTTATCAAATTTAGTCTCCATGTACTTTTATACAAACAACATACGGAATCTATACGCATCCGTTAGATTAAACCGTTAAGCAATTCCACCACTTATTTATCTCTCCCCACTACTTTTTCCTCACGTTCTTGTGAAAAAAAACCCTAACCCCAACGATTCATCATGAATTTCCTCAGAGAAAGTAGATACAAGTCTTAATTCTATTTAATGGAGCATCATAGGAGGCATATTATTGTTGTTAATGGCCTGAATATGCTATTGTCTGGAGAAGATGACATTAACGGTGAATTTCGACAACAAAGATGAATCGTTGGGATTAGGTTTTTTTTTCACAAGAACGTGAGGAAAAAGTAGTGGGGAGAGAGAAATAAGGGGTGGAATTGCTGACTAGAATTGCTTAACGGTTTAATCAACTAAATTTGATAAGTTTTTGGATAGTTCAAGGACTAAAACCGGTAAGTGTATAGTTAAGGGACCATTTTAGACTTACTCTAATAGATGAGGGACTACTTATGGCCTTTTTTCTATAAAAAAAGGTACACGTAGTAGACATTAACCACGATTTTCCTTAAAAAGCGAACTATTTCTCCAACAACTTTAGAAGGGAAAAAACGTGTATCAAAGCATAGAAGACTTATGAAGTCATTACACGTAGCTTATGCTTTGTTCATCTCCATGCCCAATTTCCATTTTTGGAAAGTGCGATTCCAACGTAAAAAGGTCATAAATTGTGCAATATCACATTAGATGTTGTGGAAATTGGAAAAAAACAACATTAACCATGTTATAAAGTTTGGGTATTGCTTTTATTTGAAGTGACAGATAAAATAATCATATTATAAAATTTGGGTATTGCTTTATTCAGTTTTTGGTTTGTGTTAAACCAAACAACCCCTTAAAAGCTGCTGGTCCATGAAAGTTAAGTTTACCTTTAGTTGGGCCAGAAATTGAAGTTGACGCAAATGCTTTTGCTCGTGGCATCCTATTGGGCCTAGTAAGATTCGATATAGGGCCATTTGCACTTTTTGTCCCAAATTTGTGCTCCTCTTATATTTGACAAAATATCACAACTAAGCAAACATCGACTAACGAATTAATCAGCATAGCTATAATTTTTTATAATTGTAATTTCCAGTCAATACTTAATAAAATGGCTATATATTATCATTCTAATTGTATAAATACAGAATTTGTATAATTTTGTTCTTGATTGTATAAATTCAAAATTTTCCTAATTGTATAAATTTAGAATATGTATACGCTTATCCTAGCTTGTATGTAATCATCATGTTGATACATTTGGTTTGTATAAGTTCTAAAAAAGCTCCTGAATGTATAAATACAAAATTTATATATATACTTACCCTATTTGTATATCAATAGTAAATTATACAAATAAATTTATATATTAACAACAAATTATATAAATAGAAACATCCTTTATTAGCTATGAAATGTAATTAGGCAAAATTAGTTAAAGAACACAATTAAGATACTTATTAGGGCCAACAAGTGACAAGTTGGAAGCTACTTTTTCTATTTTATATATTTAAAGTTACAATGTTTCTTAGTGTTAACCAAATATTGGAGAAATATAGTGTCATTTTCTTTCCTACTAGTCCATTTTCTCTGTCAAAAAAGAAAAAAGCCATTTATTATTATTAATAATAATAAAAAATTAGTAAAGCATATATTGGGAGAACATTACCTCAATAATAATTTACAACTTCTCACAAAACATTAGCATAAAATAAGTTGACCCCTTTGATATTCAAACTTTTTTTTTAAGGAAATAAATTGCTTACTCATAGCAACTTTTTTGCTTGCTCAAACAAACTCATACCAGTAAATTTACTCTGAAAAATATACACACATAAATAGTAGGAATTCTTAACATTTTGGTAGATCTTTGGGAGGAGGTAAAAGAGATTCATTAGGTCCATTTCCATTATCTACCACAAAAGCCATCTTAAGTCCCCATGTTGTGTGCACCTCCAAATGGCAATGTAAAAACCAAACCCCTGCAAAATCAACAAGAAAAACAAGTGAATTTATCTACTTGACACATTCTTGATTGCTTGAGACAAAGCAATTCCCTCAACACAGCTTAACTCCGTCAAGCCTGTACGAATGGTGAAGCAGTATAGATTTTGTTGGTTGTTGACCAATGGAAAGCATGGGAAAAAGATGCACAAACGAAATTGAAAATAACGAATTTCTCAGGAGCAATATCAACTACCTAGATCAATCTGCTAAAAGAATTCCATAAACATGTTGCAAAGATATTGTACTGAGTGACTGGATCGATCGTAATAGATCGTAATAGATAGATATTCTCAGACAGACAACCTAGCATATGTAAGTTTTTTTTTTGTTTTTACAAAGTTTAATAAAAGAATGTTTACCCTATCAGGTCAACTAAAATATAACTAAACGTGACGTGTCATAACAAATGAGATGAACATCTTGGAAGATAACACTCCTACCGTATTGATAGTGTAATTTTTTTATACTGTTAGTATATATAAACTTTACCTGGATTATTTGCGCGGAACCTAATAGCGACCCACCCACCAGAAGGGGCATTTATTGTATTCCTCTCAACAGGATCAACAAGGTTGAACTTTTTAGAATCATCTTTTGGATCAAAATTTCCTTTGCCTCTTCCAACAACAAAAAAATTGAAACCATGTAAATGCATTGGATGATTTTCAGGGCTCAATAATCCTGTATCTTGCAATATTAATTGGACATTTGAATTATATTCAAGTCTATAAAGTCTAGTCCCTTCCATTGTCCTCAAATTTTCTGGTGGAATCCCTGTATAATCAAAGACATATTGTGGATTTCCAGGGAAATCATCAGCAAACACTCCACTTTTGTTGAAAAAATGGGCATCAAGTAATGACACACTTGGCATAACAAATGTAACGTTATTAATAGCTGCGACGATGCGAAATCCCCTGTAACATGTTGCACAAGGGTTGAGTCCAAGACTAATGATGAAAAATAGGGAATGATCAATTTTCATTGGGACTTTTGCTGGATATGTTTTCGAATTCAAGCTTCTGAGTGAGTCCATGAATTTCATGGCGATAGAGGTGGCGTTTCTAGGCGGTGGCACGGTGAATGTGGTGGAAGAAATATTTGTGCCTATGTATTGTATAGTTGCAGTAGCTGTTTTGTTATTCACCAAGATTGGAGCATCCATATAGGGTGATGTTACCATTATGTATTTTCCACTTTTATGATTTGCTGATAAAATGACATTTGTTGTTTGTCCTGGAGCTGTTAAAATTGTCTCTGCTTCGAAGGGTTTAACATAGGCAGCATCTACTTCTACCACAGTCAGATTGTGGCCAGCAATCTTGAAGAAAAGTTCTTCATTCAGTGCAGCATTGATGATTCTCAGTAGGTATTTCTTGCCTGGTTCCACTAGGAAATTGAATCCTTCAAGCAAATAAAAATAAGTATATGGGAAACAGAATTATATGCAAACACTATTTAATTTTTAAAATAAAACGACCCTGGAAGCTGAGATAAGTCAGAATTTGAACCTTACAAGTTAACAACAACAACATACCTAGTCAAATCCCTCAAGTAGGGTCTGGAATATATGCAGACCTTACCACTAACTCACAGAGATAGAAAAATTATTTCTGAAAGACCCTCGTCTCAAAAATATCATTCCAAAAGCAGAAAACCTTACGAGTTAACGATTCTGAAATTTATTTTTGAACATATTTAATGATTTTTTGACACAAATGTTGGATTTAGATTAAAATTATTGTTATGTCAGATAGTGGCAGATCCAGCATTTTCATCAAGGATGTTCATACTTTTAAAATATGGACGGGTGATTTTTGTATCAAGGGTATCTACCAATTGATATATATCAAATTTTTCATATTTAGCCTATATATTCAAAAAAGTTTTCCGACGAAAGGTGTTCATCTGACCACCCTTGGGAGAATGCAGCTCCGCCTCTGAATTTATTGCCGGATGTACATGCTATATTCTACCTCCGTCCCTGAGTGGAAGAGGGACAACTGTGACTTAGACCTTGTACACTAAGTATGTATAGTAGATTTGGAACTCGATAAGTTAGATTTCATGGGGTAGAATTCCAATTTTAAACTCGTAAAAGTTAAAATTTTGAATCTGTCTCTGCATGGAAGGAAAAAAATATATATGAATTTTACCTTGTGATGAACAAGTAGAGACAGGACCAGGAAGGCCATTGATGGTGTGAGCATCAGATATATTAGGTGGCAAACCTGATTGTGTTGCTTCATCAACTACAGCTTCAACATCTGACTTCCACCATTCACCTATCAATTGAGCCACAAAATTTGTGGATAGAGAAGACAAAAATAAAAAAGGAATCAACCTTGGAAAGGATATCGTCATGGAGTAAGTAATCTTGATTTGACAACATAAAGATCCAGTAATAACTTGTTATAATGAGGGGCGAAGCTAGAATTCTAGTTACAGGTACATCAAAATTCAATAGCTTTTTTCTAGAATACAGAACTTATAAACTCAAAATTCTGAATCCACTTAAGCCATTCGCTTACCTAAAATGATGACAACTTCCTTATTGGGCTTTGAGAATGGATATGGCAAGTCAAGCTTAGGGAGTATAACAATAGCACCATGGACAGTGGCCCTAAGCCAGAGTATATGTGCATGCCAAAATAATGTTCCTCTTTGCTCTGTCACTGTAAAATTGTACACATAGCTTTTTCCTGGCTGTATTGGACATTGCGCTATATAGGCCGGTCCATCGGCCCAACATGTTCGAATTTGTTTCACTCCATGCCTGTTCAACATCAAGTACATTAATCGAAGAATTAACCTAAAGAGCCATCTATCCAACCACTAAATTAAACTACGCGACTTTGCCTACAGATCATGTACTTTTGCTCAGTTCTTATTCATATTTTTTAAGAAAAATGTAGGGTAGAAAATAGAGAACCAACCAGTGGATGGAAAGATTATAGCGAACTTGGTTGACAACTTTTATAAGTAATGTATCATCTTCCCTAGCATAAATAGTTGGACCAGGAAATTTTCCATTTACTGTTACAGTAGGCTTAGTTGAGCATAATCTTGTTATATTTCTCATCATCACCTGCATTTACAAAATCTCAGCTTGGATAACAAATCGACAAATTGAAATTGAATTTGAGCCGATTAAGATGTGCAACATGTTAATTGGTCTAGAAAATAAGATGTGCAACATGTTAAATTATACTGATAATGTTCTGTTTTCGTACATGGACACGAAATAATGAACTTACATTGAATTTATAATGACGGATATTGCCTCTGCATTCTACCAACACTGGCCACAAGAAAGCTAACACAATCAAAATTCTCAGCCATTCTACTTTTTTGATCACCATATTTTGATCTCTCTCTCTTATAATTTGATCTATTTACTTGGTGTAATAAGTAAACCTTATGTATATATATATAGTCTCTATAGTTATTAGGAAATTCATTTTAATTAACTAGTTTGGTGGATAAACTATAGATACTTCAATGGGAAGATCAAGCTTATGTTTTGATACTCTAATTTTCTCCCCTTATAATTTACACAGAGTTGTTGCATATAATTGAAATGGTAAACTCCTTTTTGAAGGAAAGCTGACATGGCAACATGCATCCAAGATTAATCCAACTTTAACACTTAAAAAGTTTCATGATCTATGTTGATGAGAATGATCCCATGTTGGATTGGAACGAGTAACTTTGACTCCTTATAAGACTTGCAGTGAATTATGCCCAATACCTAATTTGACATGATATCAAAGTCAGGTCCATTAGGTTCGATATGAGGGTGGCCTCGGATTGCACATGGATTGTGAATATACTCCCAGTCTTTGAATGTCATGCTCTAGTCCAGGTAATGAAACCACAGATAAAGACTGTCAGGATCTGGATCGGATGGGGAATGATCTCACATCAGACAGGGACGAAACTCTGGGCTCCTTATTAACAATTCTCCACCCTTTGAGCTAACATTTGGAATGTATGTTAGGCCCAAGACCTAACTTGACGATTTAACTTATAATCACTAACAATACAAAGTTGCATTATAATTGTAATTTAACTAATTATAGCCAGTCATTTACTTTAATTTTTCATGTAACTACAAACTTATTCCGGTTATTATAGGCAATTACGCATAAGAATCTTTTTGATGACCCGATAGTGTGAAAAATTCATTCATACCAAACCTCAAGGGAATCGAAGTTAAACTCAAAATTTAGTATCTCACTTTGAACTTAGGTTGGTCCAACTATATCTTTAATTTGGTTCAATTACAACAAAGTAAATCAAACTTAGCTTAACATGACCAAACAAAGAGATCAAACTCTAGTTTTGTCCATGAAAAAACTTGAAGTCAAAAAGATGACATTTGCAAAAATTGAAACAGTACCAACTAAAGCTTATCAAAAGTTACTTATAGTAAATTAAATACTAATAAAACTCAGCATTAGGTTAAATTAACATAGCGTTTCACATGATTCAAAGCATATAATTGAAACCTAGAGAGGACTTAATTAAGAAATTAAAGTCAGAGATATTGAGCATTAATTAAAAAGGCTTTTCCAATTAGTAAGACTATAGTTATACATTTTGTCAAGTAAGTATTATTGAAAAAATGAGCTGTATGTTGGTTGTATTGTTTCTCTTAAGAAACAGTTTTAGGTGAGTTGTTTTAATACTTCCAGAAGAGTTTGAAAAGTTATTTTGTGGAAGAAAAAAGTGGTAAAAAAACAAGCTTGAAGTTAGAGAGTGACTATCATAGATACTAAAAATTTTAGTAGTTCTCTTGACGGGTTATTTGAATTTTTATTTTATTGGTGAAGATTCGATGCTTCACGTACGTCCTTGCAGTGGATCTTACATATTGCAAGTTCGAAATAATCAGATTTGAGCTAGTAAATTTCAAACATAGAGCAAAAAGAGAAAAGAGATTTTTTTTTTAAAAAAAGAAGAAGAGTATATCTCACTATTTAATAATTTCGTATTAGTCAAGTTAGATACACCACTGATTCAGATTTCGAGTCAGATACATCTACTAGATATATAGAGGTGAGCGAGAGAGAAATGCGAGATAGGAGAGAGACGAGCAAGAGAGTCAATGTGTCCAGTATATACACTAATCACACTAGATACATGTATCTAATAACTAGATACACATGGAGAGAGTTGAGCGAGAGAGCTAGTATGTCTCAAATACATGCGAATCATGCTTGGATACAATCATGTGGAACAAAATATACCTAATTTGACCTGCATGTAACACAAATACATGTATAAAATAAATGTAGCATGGAAGATAATTTCTAAAACTCAAGTGAAGACACGCAATTTGATCCTAAACTAGTGGAATTAGTATGGTTCGCTCAAAAATCAATCCAGTGTCTGGAGATGGCCTCCTCTGGGCTCTGGCAATGTTGGGCCTGGACAATTTGCTTACTTCCCTTGGCTGGGCTTCATCTGCTAAAATATTGGGCCTGGACATTGCCTCAAAACTTGCTCAGATTTCACACGTGTCCACTTTGATTTGAGTGTGATTATGAAGTTATATATATCTAGATTAAAGTATATATTTAAGGAAATGATTAAGGACGTACGTGGTATAAAACAGAATCAGTTAATGGATACAACAATGATTCGGTGAAATCTCACAAGTGATGTTCAAGTAAAATGTTCGCAGACCTTATCACTACCTCATAGAGAAGAAATAAAAAAATTATTGTCAAAAGATCCTCAACTCAAATATATCAGCTAATGAATACAAATAATTTAAAAAAATAACAATATATTCCTTCCCATCAGTGTGAACTGTAAACTAGGAATTTGTGACCAAATTGCTTAAATTGTTATGCCGGAAAAAAAGAAGTCTTTCATTTAAAAAAATAATTATAATGGACATTATTGATTGATGGATCTGGGTGCTATACGTTGACTAATCATCAGATAAAATAGGGATAAATTTCATAATGATCATCATATAATTACTCCCTCACGCTTATTTTATATTTTATGTGATACTCTTATTTTTTAGTATCATACAAATATCTCAAGCTTCTTTCAGATCATAAATTTTATTTTATTTTTAAATATAATATTCTTGTAAACTTAATAATGGCACATATAATAAAATGAAGAAAATATAATTTAAAAAAAATAAGATCGTTCTTCGTTTTGGACCACCTAGGATAGTCAATTGTATCATTTTCAATCCAATTGACTTAAATGAGCACATGTCCAACGTCAGATGTAGAAGTATGGAACACATAAATTTTTTTTATATGCTTAAAATTGAATTTGGAAGAAAATAATTATTTATGAAGGGAAAAATCTTACTAGCTGTTGTGGATGAAAAATATTATTTCTGCCGATGACACATCTGGGAAGATTAATACGGTGTATATTTAAATTTATACATGTGAAAATTTATACTAATTCATATTAATTGTATACGTACTCTTATCACTTTAAATTTATCATTCTTAAAGTTCATTGTTTATTTAATACTCTTTTATTCACTTTTACTTGTCATATCTTGATTCACAAGATTCAATTTGACTTATTATTAAATCTAAATTGAATTAAATCAATTTACTATTTTAAATTTAAATATTCAAAAACAATATAAAAAATACTATTGCATAAATTAATTAATTTTACTTAATTCTTTTCATATTAATATGATTAAAAAATATATTGTAAAATATTTATACAATTAAATCCTCAAAATATAAACATATATCAAGTAAAAATAAACGCAGAGAGTACTAATATCTTTTTTTAAAAAAAAAAAAAAAAAGAGCATTAGGCAGAAGAATGTTCAAAGCATTTGTAGAATAACCTTTATTAGATAGTTGTCAGTTGATTTAAACCGCTGACTAGTAAACATTTTCTCCGCAACGAATCAAATTTGAACAGAAGGAACGTACATACTATAATTAGTATTTTCTCTATTTTTTTTAGTAGTCATGTTATATTTTTTGAATTGAAAGTTAATTTAACTATTTCTCATAAGTTAAATTAGATTGCACTATAGATCAAACTCCCTTTGTCTCAGTTTATGTGATATTCTTTTTTTCGTCTGTTAAAAAAAATATCATCTTACGCCGATTGGAAAAAATTTAATTTAAAAAAATTTTCTTTAACCTTCAATGGAATGATTCTCAATCACATAAATATGTAGGAATTACTTTAAATTAAAAATTATTTTTTTCTTAAACGTTGTGTCAAAGTTAAAAAATATTACGGAAGAAATAATTTTTCCTTAGTGTTATAGGTCGGCCCCAAGGTAATGAATGAGAGTGAACATAATAATTAAGCAAAGGTGGTTGTCAATTAGAGGTTTTATTCTGTCTTCTCTTTCCCATGCGCTTTGTCAAAGTTTGTGCTAATTGGAATTCATACTAATGTGTGGTTTGGCCCATTTGCCAACTCACTTTCTTCGTGCACTTCATTTTCCTCTTTTCACACCTACACCATCGCACTATCCAACTTTCTTGTGTGCCAACGAAATGCCTACGTCAATTCTTTATAATCCACTTTTGGTCTAAATAAGTAGTATTAGACCAAAAAATTATTACAATTACGACTCCTTATACTCGAAAAAAATACAACAATAACGTACTTAGTGAAATTCTACAAGTGAGATTTGAAGAAGATAGAATGTACGCAGATCTTATCACTACCTAAGTAATTTAATAATTATTTAACTATTAGTATTTCGTGTGAAATAATTGAATCATTATTCTCATATTACGTCAAAACGGCATGTCTTGGAGTGCCACACAACTTGACATTTAACTCCTTACTCTTCACTGTTTATAAGGTACTTCCTCTATTTATATTTATTTATCACTGTTTCATTTTTTAGGTCAAATTGATTAAACTTTAAAGCTAAATTTAATATTTGAAATCTAAAATTTAGATGGTTGAAAATTATATGAAAAATACTATAAGTTGCAATCCTTCTCATATTAATATGCTGAAAAAATTCATATAAAAATATTGATCAAAATTCATATAATTTGACCTCGATAAATAAAATAGTGATAAATAAAAATAAACTAAGGGAGCATTATTTATGCAGATTATTTAAGTTTGTCAACGATTAGACAAGCAAACAAATAAATAGATCCATCACCATAATGCCGTATTAAAAAATACAATTTAAATGTACTATTTTACTAATATAAAAATTGAGATTACACATTATTATTGTATAGTGGCAAAGTGTTGAGGATGTCACTAATTTAATTCCTTAAAACCTCTAATTTTTTAAATTGATAAATGACTAATCAGATGCACTAGATCAGTCAACTGCCAGTAATGCCAGCAGTTTGACACAGAGTTTAAAAAAAAATGAAATTGGTTATTTAAAATAGATTATACATATCTATTTGGTGATAAATTATTTTAATAAAAATAAAATTATTTTTTTTAGATTAAGTTATTATTAAATATAAAAATATTTATTTTTATTTTGAAGCTGATTAAAAAAAAATAAGTCATATGAATTAAGATAAAAGGAGTATATATTATTCAACCAAATTACTAGTATGTTATTCCTAGTCCATACCAAGTGAATTGTTGAGACTCTTCATAATTTAAAATAAGTAAATTATTCAAAATTATGAAAAAAATCAGATTTTTTTGTATTATCCTTGTTTTTGATGAGGCTTTTTAAACTACTTTACAGTTGCAGGAGAATAGTGGAGGAAAAAATCGAAGGATAATAGTGAAAAATAGATTCTAATTTTTATCCTTAAATATTTTTCCTTAAAAAAATATGTTACTCCCTTTTTTGTTATCATAATTTCTTTTTTGAGAATTTAATGATATAAATTTTAAATAATATTTTATAATATATTTTTAGTATTAATATAAAATAATTTTTAAATATTTAAAAATTTATTTTAAAATATTAAAGTAATATAATTTTATTTAACTTTAAAATTTTATAAAATTAACTCTTCAAAAACACAATATAACAATTAAAAAGATGATGGGAATATATATCTCAATAAAAATTCTGTTTACTGAATAATATAGTATCAAATAATTTTGTTTGCACATAAAGTATGCATATACTATAGAGGTCACATGTCAATCCATTTAATGCTAGGACAGGCAAAAACTTTATTCAAAGCTTTTTGGATTACTGCATTGCTTCATTTATAAATCATTTTCCCCATCCACCTCACTCTTGGAGCTTATCTTTTTCTTTTCTTTTTACTACTTTATATCTATTTAAAGCACACCATTTTCTTGATTCCCTAATGTATTATTAGTACAGCAATTCTGCTCAGAACCCAACAAAAGAATTCCAAATTCAGGTATGTACTATACCATTTTGTTGTTACAATTAAAGTCAGCAGTAGATTTTAAAGTTCATTTTTTTTAGTAGAAAATTCTGATTTGCAGCATATAGAAAGGCCATGGGAGAAGTTTCTGCTGAAGATGATTTGTATACTAAAGATGGTACAGTTGATTTTCGAAATAATCCTGCTAAGAAGAATGAAACTGGAACTTGGAAAGCTTGCCCTTTTATCTTAGGTAAACTCAAAATTCCTTTTTTTAAAGAAATTATTTGATGCTTTTGTGGTTAAATACAAGAAATATCTGAAGTGGTGTTGTGTTGATTCTTGATATTTGTTGGCAGGAAATGAGTGTTGTGAAAGATTGGCATATTATGGGATGAGTACAAATCTTGTTCTGTATTTCAAGAAAAAGCTCAACCAACATAGTGCTACAGCTTCAAAGAATGTCTCAAATTGGTCTGGAACATGTTACATAACACCCTTAATTGGGGCATTTCTTGCTGATGCCTATTTAGGAAGATACTGGACAATTGCTTGTTTCTCTATCATCTATGTTATTGTAAGTTTTGTCATCTGTTGAATTACATTTGCTGTTTACTGTAACTCTGTCACTTGCCTTTAGAAACTAAAAGAAGAAAAATCTGGTCTACAGGTTGTTGAGTTCAGCAGTTTTAGTTTAGATTCCCTATGTGTGTTAAAAAGATATACTAAATATGTACAAATATTGAATTTCGAGTCCAATAACTCAATTGGTGAATGAGTTCAATAGCATTTGAACCCATAAACTTCAAATAGCTGGGTCTGCATATGCTGACACCGATATGCTGATCGTGTGAAGGATGAATAATCAGGGGCAAAATGAAATTTTTTTGGAGCCTATGCCAAAATTCCTTCACCAATTCGTTGAGTTATGATGATTTGTGAAAGAATGAAAGAATAAATACATACATAACCAAAGTTTCAACTTAAATTCCCTTTATGTTAAACTTAGCAGCATATACTCTATCCTCCCCAGTTTGTTGTTGTTGTTATGAAACTTAGAAGCATAAATACATGTCTCTTGCAGGGGATGACTCTGTTGACATTGTCAGCTTCTGTCCCAGGCCTAAAGCCAAGTTGTTCTGAGGAAGGTGTCTGTCATCCAAAGGAAGTGCAAACGGCAATTTGCTTTGTCGCACTTTACCTCATAGCATTGGGTACTGGTGGAATTAAGCCCTGCGTTTCATCTTACGGGGCAGATCAGTTTGATGATTCTGATGAGGTTGAGAAGAAACACAAGTCATCTTTCTTTAATTGGTTTTATTTTTCAATTAATATCGGTGCTCTTGTTGCTTCTTCTGTGCTTGTTTGGATACAAGATAATGTGGGCTGGGGATGGGGTTTTGGAATTCCAGCAGTGACCATGGCCATTGCTGTTGTAAGCTTCTTTTCTGGTACTCGATTGTATCGTAACCAGAAACCTGGAGGGAGCCCTGTGACACGCATATGTCAAGTTCTGGTTGCATCCTTCAGAAAATTTAAAGTTAGCGTGCCTGAAGAAAAGTCTCTCTTGTATGAGACCACAGATGCAGAGTCCGCAATCACGGGGAGTCGCAAGCTTGATCATACAAAAGACCTTAGGTGAGCATCTGTGAGCTGGTTGTTCTTTTCTTCTTTTTTCGGGTGTTGACTTGTGTTTACACAGTTCCATGGAATGATTCAATTACAATGAAAGATTCAATGTTCTAGTGATACTTTACTGGACTTAAAAAAACATGTACACTGGGTACTAAACTCATTGACCCGTTGTCTTTGCCGTCCACATAGTCTGATGTCAAATTGTATCAACTTTCTTTTCATTTTTGATATTTTTCCTGTTTGCCATATGGTAAATGATGATATTAATGATTTACGCACTGATGAAATGATGCAGTTTCTTTGACAAGGCAGCAGTGCAGACAGAATCTGACCATACGAAAGGCAATATAGACTCGTGGAGACTCTGCACTGTGACCCAAGTTGAGGAGCTCAAATCCATTATACGGTTGCTACCTATATGGGCCACGGGGATCATATTTAGTACTGTATATGGTCAAATGAGTACCTTATTTGTGTTGCAAGGAGCGGCCATGAACACTCGTGTGGGAAATTCCACCTTCAAAATTCCACCAGCATCACTTAGCATTTTCGACACTCTGAGTGTCATATTCTGGGTTCCCATCTATGACCAATTTATTGTCCCAGTTGCTAGGAAGATTACAGGTCACAAGAATGGCTTAACACAACTACAGAGAATGGGCACCGGCCTCTTCATATCCATCTTTGCCATGATATCTGCCGGTATTCTGGAGTTCTATCGGCTAAAATATGTGAAAAGGCATAACTACTATGAACTGGAAGAGGTACCCATGTCAATATTTTGGCAGGTTCCACAATACTTCCTTATAGGTTGTGCAGAAGTCTTCACATTCATCGGTCAGCTGGAGTTCTTCTACGAGCAAGCACCTGATGCCATGAGAAGTTTGTGTTCAGCTTTATCACTGACCACCGTTGCACTTGGGAGTTACTTGAGTTCACTGCTTGTGACTATTGTCATGAAAATTACAACCAAGAATGGCAAACCTGGGTGGATACCGGATAACCTCAACTACGGTCACATTGATTACTTCTACTATCTTCTAGCTCTGCTAAGTGTACTGAATTTGGGAGTTTATCTCGTCATCGCCAACTGGTATACTTACAAAAGGCCAGTGGGCACTCTGCGTTGGAGGTTTGTGCCATAATTTCAATTTCAAGCTTTTCATTTTAGAGGATTCAACAACTTGTAAATATAGTTTGTGTGGAATATGACATGTTGTACACACACAATATAAGATAGTGGTAAGGTCCGGTATATTCTACCCTCTCCAAATCCCACTTGTGGAATTTCGCTGGGTATGTTGTTGTACACACACAATATAAGATAGTGGTAAGGTCCGGTATATTCTACCCTCTCCAAATCCCACTTGTGGAATTTCGCTGGGTATGTTGTTGTACACACACAATATTATTATTATAAATAGAAATGTGTATATGATCTGTTTGGCTTGTCTCATCTCCCACTTAAGATGATAAATAATTTTCTTGCGTTTGGTAATCAAGACTACTCGCATGTACCTAATCTTATGTAATTGCCTTCATTTATTTCTAGTAAAAAAAGTTCTATATTCTTTAGCTCAGGAACACAAGAATATATTATATTATTTGAAAAATCTTCTTTAAAGTTTTTAATCTCACTCTGATTTATTATCCATAGGCACATGATAATATTTTATTGTAAATAAATAAATAATAATAAAGAAGAAGTACATAAGATTATAAATCGCATTCACAGAGTGCGTTCTATGCTTTATTAATCCTCAAGGTATTATTGGTATTTTCTCTGATTTAATGAAATATGATCAACCAAAATTGAATTCATTATTTTACACAAATTCCATACTTAGCTAATTTCAACTAATATTATTTTTTTTTCAAAATTATCCAAAAAAAAATTTATACAAAAAACGAAACAGTGATGCATGTCGAAAAGGTAGGAACATTAAGGGATTTTAATTATGATAGATGGAGAAGTAGGGATTGTAATTTGTATCAATAAGTGTTATAATTTTGTATCATTTAAAAGATTATTGTAATTTTTAAAAAAAGTAGGAATTTTTGGTAATTATATAAATATATATTGTGTATTTGTGTAAATTTTTTTGTAGATTTCATTAAATAAGCTTTTTGGGGGAGGGAAGGAAAAGACACAATTTAGGAAAACCTACCGACCCTATGTGTAGTTATATAAAGAATCGGGGTTGGGTCCAATTCTGTTTTATAATGATTTGCACCTATTAATAAAAGGAAAAATTATATAATTAAGCTAACATTCAATAGTTAATTATGATATATAACTACTGTTTGATTTAATTAGAAATAATGGTTATAGTTTAAAATAAAATAGCTATTAATTAGGCCTCACAATTTTTATTGGTATACACATCTGTAAATCTTTTCTTTTCTCTTTTATACAAATCAAAATCATTCTCTTTCATCTTACTCATATTCTAATCCCTAAAAATCTTCCAGATTCTCTTAATTCTCTCACCAAAATCAACATTCAAATTTTAAAATTTTTTGATTCTCTCTCCTAATCCTTTATACCCAAATCAAGGTAACCTATATTAGTTTTTCTTCTTTTTTTTTTTTTTTATTTTTCGGAAATTTTTTTTTGTTTTTTTTTTTTTTTATTTTTTTTTTTTTGTATTTTTCGTAAATTTTTTTATGATTTCTATTTTTTTAATTTGTTCCTATTATTTCATATTTTCAGTCATAATCTTTGATTGTTTCAGTGTAATCATAACCATGGATGAATCATCTCTATCAAAGAGAGTTACTAGAGGTATACATTTGCATGCAACAATAATTTATTTTCCTCCATCTTTTTCCTTGGGTTTAACTCAAGATTTCGGAAAAGCACAAGTTTCGTTGTGGAATTTCAAGTCATTGCGAAAAATTAGTTAAGTGAAGAAATTCGATGTTTCTATCATTATAGATGTACATGAGACATTGTTTGTACTAAAAACAAAATATTTATAATTTATGTTTATTTTTTGTATAATTTCATTAGTTGTATACATTTAATTATTTATTATATACTATAATTTATATTTTTTTTATACTTTGTATAAATGAATACAAAATTATCTATAATCATTGTTTATGTAATTGTTTTTATACATGTTAAAACTTAAAAGCTTGTTAAGTTATTTTATTCAACTTTGTATATACAGGGAGTTGAATTTATCCTAAAAAATGCCCCCCCCCCCCCATATGCAGTGATATATAACGTTAATATAATGCATGTTATATACATAAATTAATTGTTGAAAAAGATACAAATATTCATAAATATAAATACAAAAAAAATTATGCAACCTATAATTGGACCAATACATATATAATTATTCATAAATTAAAAAATATATACAACTTATGTTTTTTTTTTATAATTTCATTAGTTGTATGCATTTTGTTATTTTTGTATAATTTTAGTGATTGCATCCTCTAATTTATAGAAACAAAATTATACAACCTATAATTAGACCAATACATATATTAAGGAATTATTTTCCATTTAAAATAATTGAATTTATAGCCTTTTATTAATTGTTCCCATATGGAATTTTGTATAAAATGATTCCATTTAGCCAAAATATACAAATAATGAGTCATGATTATAATTATGAAATGTAATTAGCTAAATTGTAGCTATTTTGGCCTTTTAAGTTTAAGCAGTAAGCTATTTATAAAAGTTCCTCTTAATAAAATCCTAGTTATTTAAAAAAAAATCAGCTTAAATATCAAAAATACCCTTAAGTTGATAAAACATTAAATGCATTGTTACTTAGACTTCTTTAATTTTGTATTGTTATTTAAGCTCAAATTAGTTATTCGTGACTTTTAAAGCATGGAATATACATGCTTTGCACGTATCCATAAACTAGTATATATTCATTTCCTATTCTATTATAAATGGGTGTTTCGACACCTCGAGTTCTTCGTGATTTAATCAGCAAATATCTTTTTTCTCAATATATATTCTTTCCCCATTTAATTATATATGGGTGTTCTGACACCTAGAATTCTCTGTGATTTGATTTATAAATATCTTTTTACCTTGATATTTGTTGTATTTTTCATATATAATCTTTCTCCATTCTATTATAAATGAGTGTTCCTATACCTCAAATTTTCCGTGATTTCATGTGTAAATATCTTTTACCTTAATGTTTTATGTATTGTCATATATATATATATCCTTTTCCCAACTTATTATAAATACATGTGTTCTACACCTTGAATTTCCTATGATTAGATCTGTAAATATCTTTACCTTAATATTTACCCTTTTCCCCTATTATAAATGAAATGTTTCTACACCTCCAATTCTTCATTTGTGACAACCCAAAATCACAAAGAGTAAGTTGAGGCTTTCACTTGAGTTAGTACAAAGATATCCTTCTCTATTTTTTTTTTCCTCCTTTTATCTTGTATACCTAAAATAAAGTGTCTTTCAATTTAATTTATTTCACATTTTCTTTTCTCTTTTTCCCCTTTTACCGTCAAGAAAATGTAGATTAGGAAGCATTTTTGAGAAAAGAAGAGGCAAGTGAACTTTTCTTCTTTAGATATTCAATTATCTTTTGCCAATTATGTTTACTTACCTTGAAATATTAAAATATGTCTTTCAAATTTAATTCAATCCGCTACCTATTACCCTTAGATATTCTTATACTCCCAATTCTCCATTTATTACAACTCACTCAAATTTAACCCAATTCGCTGCCCCTAGATATTCCTACACCCCCAATTCTCCATTTCTTACAATCCATTCAAATGTAACTCAACTCGCCAAACTGCTGCCCCTAGATATTCCTATACCCCCAATTTTTCATTTCTTACAATCTGCTCAAATTTAACCCAGCCTGTCAAACTGTTGCCTCTAGATATTCCTATATCCCCAATTCTCTATTTCTTACAATATGCTCAAATTTAACCCACTCCGTCGAACTGCCGCCCCTAGATATTCCTATACCCCCAATTCTCCTTTTCTTACAATCTGCTCAAATTTAGCCCACCCTGTCGAACTGTCGCCTCTAGATATTTCTATACCCCCAATTCTCCATTTCTTATAATCCGCTCAAATTTAATCTAGCTCATTGAACTGTCCCCCCTATATATTCTTACACCTCCAATTCTATATTTTTTACAATCCGCTCAGATCTAACTCACTCCATCGAACTGTCGCCCCTAGATATTCTTATACCCCTAATTCTCCATTTCTTACAATCTGCTCAAATTTAGCCCAGCCCGTCGAACTGCCCCCTCCCCTAGATATTCCTACACCCCCAATTCTCTATTTCTTATAATCCGCTCAAATTTAACCTAGACCATCGAACTACCGTCCCTAGATATTCTTATACCCCCAATTCTCTATTTCTTACAATCCACTCAACTTATTTGGCTAAGCTATTTGTTTGTGTATGTGTGATAAATAATTGGGGCTGGGTCAAATTCTGTTTTGTAATGATTTGTACCTATTAATAAAATCTTAGTTATTTAAAAAAAATCAGCTTAAATATCGAAAATACCTTTAAGATTGATAAAGCATTAAATGCATTGTTATTTAGGCTTCTTTAATTTGTATTGTTATTTAAGCTCAAATTAGTCATTCATGACTTTTTGAAAGCATAGAATACACATGCTTTGCACTTGTTCATAAACTAATATATATTCGTTTCCTATTCTATTATAAATGGGTGTTTCGACACCTCGAGTTCTCCGTGATTTAATCAGCCAATATCTTTTTCCTCAATATATATTCTTTCCCCATTTAATTATATATGAGTGTTCTGACACCTAGAATTCTCTGTGATTTGATTTATAAATATCTTTTTACCTTGATATTTGTTGTATTTTTCATATATATACTCTTTCTCCATTCTATTATAAATGAGTGTTCCTATACCTCAAATTTTCCGTGATTGCATGTGTAAATATTTTTTATCTTAATGCTTTATGTATTGTCATATATGTTCTTTTCCCAACCTATTATAAACACATGTATTCTACGCCTCAAATTTCCTATGCTTTGATCTGTAAATATCTTTACCTTAGTATTTTTATATTTTCATATATACCCTTTTCCCCTATTATAAATGGATGTTTCTGCACCTCCAATTATTCATTTGTGACAACCCAAAATCATAAAGAGTAAGTTGAGGGTTTCACTTGAGTTAGTACAAAGATATTCTTCTCTATTCTATTTTTTTTTTCTTTTATCTTGTATACCTAAAATAAAATGTCTTTCAAATTAATTTTTTTTTCACATTTTCTTTGCTCTTTTTCCCCTTTTACTGTCAAGAAAATGTAGATTGGGAAGCATTTTTGAGAAAAGAAGAGGCAAGTGAACTTTCCTTCTTTAGATAGTCAATTGTCTTTTGCTAATTATGTTTACTTACTGTGAAATATTAAAATATGCCTTTCATTTCATATTTTTGGTTATAGTTTTTAAATTTATTTGTAATTATTTAATTTTATTACTTATTATAAGCATATTTTTATAGAATTTAATAATTAATTGATTTATAAAAAATTCACATGAAATACACGTACAATGTGCGTGTCAAAAAACTAGTCCTATTATAAAAAATGCTTTTACACTTTAACTTCTCCGTGATTTGGTTTGTAAATATCTTTTACTTCAATGTTTTTTATATTATCATATATACCTTTTCTTCATCCTATTACAAAAGGGTGTTCCTATACCTCGAATTCTTTGTGATTTGTTATGTAAATATCTTCATATTTTTTGTATTTTCATATATATTCTTTCTTTATCGGATTCTACTATAAATACATGTGTTTCTACACTAAGAATTCTCCATGATTTGAACTGTAATTTTTTTTTACCTCAATATTTTTTGTATTATTATATATACTCTTTTCTCGTCCTATTACAAATACATATATTACTACATTTTGAATTTTTCGTGATTTGATCTATAAATATCTTTACCTCAATATTTTTATATATACCCTTTCCTCTATTATTAATGGATGTTTCTATATCCCCCAATTGTCCATTTGTCACAACCTCAAAAACACAAAGAGTAAGTAAAGGTCTCACTTGAGTTAGTACAAAGATATCCTTCGCTATTCTATTTCTTCTTATATATTGTGTGTATATATATACATTTTAAAAAAAAGTCTTTCAAATTATTCATCTTCACATTTTCTTTACTCTTTTTCCCTTCTCTTTTTTTCAAAGTGGTGTAGATT
>DF357234.1:174734-196152 GCA_000787875.1 Solanum virginianum
CTTTTTTTCAAAGTGGTGTAGATTGGCAAGCAACTTTCCATTTTTGACAATGTTTGAGAAAAGAAAGGCAAGTGAACTTTCATTCTTTAGATATTCAATTCCTTTTCATTTATTATGACCCTTTATATTGATGATATTCTTTATTAACTTGTTCTCATAGAATTTTAACCATAAACAGATTTAAAAGTTCATATGAGATACAGGTTCAATGTATGTGTTTAGAAACTAATCTTATTATAAAAGAGTACTTTCACATCTCGAATTCTTCATAATTTGATCTGTAAATATCGCTTGCCTCAAAGTTTTTTGGATTATCATATATACTCTTTCCTCTTTGATCTTACTATAATACATGTGTTTATACACCTCGAGTTTCCCGTAATTTGAACTGTAAATTCTTTTTATCTCAATATTTTTTGTATTATTATATATATTCTTTCCTCGTCCTACTACAAATACATGTATTACTACATTTTGAATTTCTCATGATTTGATCTATAAATATTTTTATCTCAGTATTTTTATATTTTTATATATATCCTTTCCTCCAATATTAATGGATGTTCCTACTATACCTTCAATTCTCCATTTGTCACAACCCCAAAATCACAAGTAAAGGTTTCACTTGAGTAAGTATAAAAGTATCCTTCTCTATTCTATTTCCTCTTATATCCTGTATATATATAATTTTAAAAAAGTCTTTCAAATTATTCTCCTTCAAATTTTCTTTACTCTTTTTCCCTTTTTTTTTTCAAGGTGGTGTAGATTGACCAGCAACTTCCCATTTTTGACAATTTTTTGAGGAAAAAAAGAGGCAAGTGATTCTTTCTTCTTTTGCTGCTTCATTTGCTATATAATTCGCAAGTTGGTTGTCTTCTCTAAAAATATGTTGTATAATTATTTGCTGATTAGCAATATGCTTCTTAATCTCCTCCACCATTTCTACAATCTCTCATGGAACTTCCCACCTCTCTTTAATTACATTAACCATCACTAATGAATCAGTTCCAGAACCTTAGAAACATGTAATTCTTTCTCCCCGTACCTCATAGCTTCCAGTATAGCCCTTGCTTCTGCTTGAATGTTTGTCATTTGTCCCAAGATTCCAGCTTGCGCATAACAAAGGTCTCTCTTGTGGTTTCTTATGCAAAAGCCATATGAACTTGCTCTTCCCATCTGTGTTACATTTTTTATGTCCCACAGGTGGTAAATCTCACTTGATTATGTAATGATATAGTTTAGATTTGTATTCACCTATAAACTTTATCAATTACCCCCAATTATACTCCATTACTCTCAGCCTAGGATATAGCACACTAATCAAGTAGTGAATGTTAGTATGGACATGGGGAATTATGCTTACTTACCTTGAAATATTAATATATGACTTTCATTTGATATTTTTGTTTATAATTTTAAAAAATTATTTATAATTATTACGTTTAATTACCTATTGCATGCATGTTTCCATAAAATTTAATTTATTAGAAAATTTATGAAAATTCAGATGGAATACATGTGCAACGTGCGTGTCCAGAAACTGATCCTATTATAAAGAGTATTTTTACACTTTACTCCATGATTTGATCTGTAAATACTTTTACCTCAATGTTTTTTATATTATCATATATAACTTTTCCCCATCTTATTACAAATGGGTGTTTTTATACCTCGAACTCTTCATGATTTGTTATGTAAATATCTTCATGTTTTTTGTATTTTCATATATATATATATATATATTATCCTTTTCCCATTCTATTATAAATCAGTGTTCCTGCACCTCGAATTCTCCATAATTTGATCTATAAATATTTTTTTACCTAGATGTTTTTTATATTTTTATATATACTCTTTTGCGATTCAATTATAAATGAGTGCCTCTACACCTCGAATTTCCCGTGATTTGATCTATAAATTTCTTTTACCTCAATATTTTTTTATATTATCATATATACTCTTTTCTCATCCTATTATAAATACATGTAGTTCTACATCTTGAATTCCTCGTCATTTGATCTATAAATATCTTTATCTCAGTATTTTTGTATTTGAATAAATACCCTTTCCTTTATTATTAATGGATGTTCCTGGAGGTAGCAAAATTAAATCCAACCCATTAAAATTTGGGTGGGTTAATAACCTATCCATTTATTAGCTTAACTCAACTCATCTCAACCCCATTTAAAATTGGTTTGATATGCAACTCGAATTGACTCGAGAGAGAGCTTGTTAAAATATTGTTAGAACATTTTTTTTTTTTAATTTGACATGTTTTATATAGCAAGAATAAAAAAATATAATTTAATTAAGTACAAAAATATTTTTGAAAAATAAATAAAATAAGTAAAAGTTGAGTTGGGTTGTGTCTTGACTCGCTCTATAATCCATTACTCAACCCGTTTAACCCAACTCATTTTGATCCAAATAAATTTAAAATGGATTTGGTCTTGACTCATTTCTTGTCTTGACCTTTTGTGATCCGCTCAAATTTAACTCGGCAGCCTACCACCCCTAGATATTCCAGTACCCCCAATTCTCCATTTATTACAATCCGCTCAAATTTAACCCAATCGGCCGCCCTAGATATTCCTATAACCCCAATTCCCCATTTCTTACGATCCATTTAACTTTAACCCAATCCGTCGAACTGCCGCCCCTAGATATTCCTATACCCGCAATTCTCCATTTCTTACAATTTGCTCAAATTTAACTCAGCCTGTCGAACTGTCGCCCCTAGATATTCCTATACCCCCAATTCTTTATTTCTTACAATCCGCTCAAATTTAACCCATCCCGTCAAACTGCCGCCCCTAGATATTCTTATACCTCCAATTCTCCATTTCTTACAATCTGCTCAAATTTAACCCAGCCCGTCAAACTGCCGCCCCTAGATATTCTTATACTTCCAATTCTCCATTTCTTACAATCTGCTCAAATTTAGCCCAGCCCGTCAAACTGCCGCCCCTAGATATTCCTGTACCCCCAATCTTACAATTCGCTCAAATTTAAGTCACCTCATTGAACTGTCGCCCCTAGATATTCTATACTCCCAATTCTCCATTTCCTACAAGCCGCTGAAATTTAACCCAGCTCATCATACTGTCACCCCTGTATATTCCTATCCCCACAACCCCAAAATCACAAAGAGTAAGTAAAGGTTCCTCAAGTACAAAGGTATCCTTCTCTATTCTATTTCTTCTTATATCTTGTATATATAAATTTTTTTTTAAAAAAAATTCTTTCAAATTATTCTTCTTCACAATTTCTTGACTCTTTTTCCCTTCCTTTTTTCAAGGTGGTGTAGATTGGCAATCAACTTTCCATTTTTGACAATTTTTGAGAGACAAAAGAGGCGAGTAAACTTTCCTTCTTTAGATATTCAATTCCTTTTCATTAATTATGACTACTCACATTGATGATATTCTTTATTAACTTTAAACAAAGTATATGTATACTTGTATTGTAACATAAAATTCGAATCTTTATAATTGTAAAATGTGTTATGAAATAAAAATAGAAAAATGTGTTTACTGTATCAAGAAAAAAAGTTCAATTTTTTTGGCCTGAAAAATTGAATCTTTTTTTTTTAATCCTGAAAAATTGAATCGCTCAATAGCTCAAGAGCATAATCTGAGAAGATTCTAGAGAAAACTTGAGAAGATTGAATTTGGGCAAGAGCTCAAAGAATGCGCTAAGGAATTAGGGTTTAAAATCTTCATTTTTGTGCATTCTAGAAAAGAAAAACGTTAATTCCAATGAATCAGAGACGGACATATCTGAAATTCTTCTGGAATCTGAATTGTAGCTGGGTAGAATCGACAATTTTTCTAATTGATCGGAGAATTACAGCGTCGATTACTTGTTTTCTGATTCGTATACGTACAAGAAGATCTATCTTGATTCTAGCTTCAATGGCGGCGATGGAAATGAGATCAGTGGCTTTTGTTTTACAAGAAAGGAAAAAAAAAATGAAGCTCCAGAGGTTTTTCAGATTTTGAAAGAATTGAAATGAGGTCTGATTGAAAAAAAAAGAATTTCCAAAAAAGTTTTAGTTGTTTCCAGAAAGTGGAAAATTTGAAAATCGTTTCACCATTTTCGCGAAACAAACACCACTTTAATACTAGTTGGACATGTATGGATTGAAAAATTTGGAATTGGAGTCCGGAGATAAAATTTAGACCCCACTTGTGGGATTCCAGTGGGTATGTTGTTGTTTTAGTCCGGAGATAAAACGAGCTGTAGGATTAAGATGCCAGATTTTGTATAATGCTGAAGTTTGTTGGTTCTATTTTGCTTGAGCCTTTATTTGAGTTTATTTGATAGCTTCATCGCGTAGGATTGAGATGGTGTTTTCAGGCATTTTGTTTGTCTGTCGAATCCTCTGAATTTAGTGTATTTGGTTCAACGGAAATCATATCTATGAATGTGTCTATATACTTACTTGACTTTGATGAATGTAACTTGATGGATCCAGTTAACTTTTTCCTTGAATGAACTCAATAAAGTACTTGACTTCGTTATACCATTAGTTATCTATATACATTGCATGTGCGTTAATCTGCTAAAAGTTCAAGAACATGTGTTGTAGATTTGCATAAATGCATACATATAGTCATGAGGGTCAAATTTTGCTAACAGATAATCAGAAGATTTTCGAAGTAGTAAGTTGCATTAAGCTTACAGTGATTTCTTGACATTTGAAGAGGAGAGGTCTTGGATCTGGTTCCTTATGAGACTAGTGCTAATAAAATGATTGCTCTTTGTTGAATAATCTGTACTGTTACGCAACTTTGCTTTCCGTTTGAGTCCAGCACTTCCTCTAGCACTACACACTCAGAACTTTTATCACTTGTCCATTCGTCTGTTTAATTTCTTATTTTTGGCATATACAGAAGGGCTGTGTAAGTTGCTGCTAAAGGAGCTTGTACTGCTGTCAGGAGGGGAACTTGGATAATCTATTCACTCGACCAAAGCTTTCAGTCATGCTTGATTCTGCTGACCAAGGCACCAGCATCCTATAGAGTTCAAATACTACTCTCCATAGCTTGAGGAACAGGTCATTCACTCTTGTTCTTCCTTGTTCCCGCGAAGTATGACAAAAGCAAAAGAACTACCTGATTCATCCCTGAAAACAGAATGGTGTGATTTCATCTATGAAGATGGAAAGAAGTTGGTAATTCCAGTAGGACCCAGGTTTCAGGCTGATGTTCCAGATTGGGCCAACTCTCAGAATGAGGGAACTCCAGTTGTAGCAGCAGATATTGCATTACGAGTTCCTATTCCATCAAAGAAGGAAATGGTATTTAAGTATATAGAGGAGGAATCCGATGCTACAAAATGGCTTGGTACACTGGTATGGCCAACAGAAGACAACCTAGAAAACAAGCAAGTTAACGAGGAGTTGATTGGGAAGGGGAGAAACGAGCATTGTACCTGTGCGTCCCCTGGATCTGTTGAATGTGTTAGAAGACACATTAAAGAAGAACGCATCAAGTTGGAGTCTGAACTGAAGACTGCATTTAACGTCTGGAAATTTGATGAGATGGGAGAAGAGGTATCCAAGTTGTGGAACGCTAAGGAACAAAAACAGTTCAGCTCCCTCGTTAAGACGAGTCTGGCTAAAGGTAAAAGCTTCTTGAAACCAGCACTAGCATCTCTTCCAAAGAAGGATAGGCAAAGCATCGTCAACTACTACTTCAATGTTCACATTCCTCGGCGTATCAGGTCAAGTTGCAAACCAGTCAACACCGATGATGAAGAGGAGGACGAGGAAGATGAGGAGTTCACTGCTCCCAAATGTTCTCGCAAAAGGAATCGAGCAAAAAATGGTGCCTCTTCTAGTTCTAAGACTCTGAAGACAAAGTACCTAAGTGGTCAACGATGACACCAGCAGTATCACATTCTTTTTTAGTTGATATAGAAATGAATATACATAGAGGAATGTATTTTATCTCTCAATCCTGGGAGAATTTTGGGATGAGATTCACATTTTGTACATAGGTTTTAAAGTCAAGAAAAGGTGACATCTCTTGGATATTGATGCTAAGTATTGAGGTCTAATAGGATAGGACAACAAAACTATACATAAATACATTGCTAGAATTTTTATCAATTATCTTCCCTTGATATGTTCAATTATTTTTGTGTTTTTCGTTATTAGTCGCTCTTGCTTTTTTTTTTTCGTTTTCCTTTCCCTTCCCCCTTTTTATTTTCATATCTAGTTTATTCTGCTTATGGATTTTAGAGACGAGGGTTTCCAGGAAATAACTCTCTTCGCAGACCCCACTTATCCACTGGGTATGTTGTTGTTTGCTATTTTTGAAAAAGGTGAATCCCTGTTTATATTACTGCTGTATTTGACCACTGGGGCTTCATCTGTTGGCTAGTTGCACACTTTGCTGCTTCCATTTGAAATTGCCTTTAATTTGAATTGACAAGTTAGATAACGGGGGGGAGGGGGGAGGAACTGCGATAAGATTACTTTTAGCTTTTACATCGACATCTGATGTGGGTGGAAGGTACTACTTCTGTCCTATTTTAGTTATCATGTTGCGATTTCGAAAGTTAGTTTGACTAATTTTAATGTTAAAATAATTTGATATTTTAAAATAAAAATTTAAATATTCAAAAATTATAAGAAAAGTATTATTTATTGCAATTTTATTCACATCTTAAAATGTTACTCTAAGTCTACATAGTTTAGTTCTAAAAATATAAACTATGAAAATTAAAATGGGACGAGGGGAGTATTAAGTTAAAGTTAAATTCCATAAATAGATGTTTTTCTACGTGAGATGCATTCTCAGAAAGAATTGTCATTTATTTCCTAACTGGCAATGCTTAGTTATATCTTCATTCCACTCATCTTGGCAAGACTTGCCTATTTTGTTCAATTATCCATAAAACGGATTAGCAAAACTTTGTTCTAGTTTTACGCTCAATACATGTCTCGTTCAATTGTGCATTAGTCTAGTTAAATTGGCAAAACTTGCCTGTATTTTTTGTCTTTTCGATTCTCTAATTAAATTTGAATTCTTTTCTTCTTTAACAATAACAATTCATCACTGTCCTCAACTGACAACCTTAATGTTTAATTACTTGAAATGATCAAATTAGTAATCAACTTGCAAGGATGGAGAAGACAGGTTTGGACGTAGACGTTGTGCTGTGTTGAACACCTTACAACAACATATGCAATGTAATCTCGCAAAGTGGGGTCTGGGAGTAATAGAATGTACGCAGACCTTACCACACTGCCTTAGAGGTGTGTTGCATAGCCTATTTTGCAAAAAATGATGCAAAAGTTTAATATCAGCCGTTAAAACTCCGCGATTCCTGTTCTCGAATTCTTCTCACAGTAAAACCACCAATGCACCAACGTTAGAGTTCTTGCGGTGCAACTAAGGCATTTAAGAGTCAAAATAGGCGCTAAATTAATGCCTTCCACATGCAGTTGGCCTCAAAACAATCCTTCAGATCATTATTTGATGCTAGATGCATATAAAAGTTATTTGCTTCCAAGAAACTATTGTAAACAGATGACCCTTTCAAACATTCATCTTTTAGCAACATTATCAGCACAAAAACATATGTCGCCCAACAGATTATAGACTTAAACAAAACTACAAACGGGGTGGAACATCAAACAGATATGGAGAAGACAGCAGCTTTGTGAGTGAAGGGGATAAAGATGAAGATAACTCAATGAAATGGATTCATTTCGTTCCAACCCAAAGGCGCTGAATTAATCATTATGCGAAGAGGATAGCATGGAGATATCATCCCAAGATTTTATGGAAAAGAAAAAGGGTGGACCTGGTGAGAGGATTTGTTTGGCATGCAGGTAAAACAAGAAGAATCTTGTTCCACCCTTGAGAAAGAGAACTTTTCAACAGCTCCCTAATATATCTTCAGATTTATTGAAGTAATCTCTTCTAATATACATGGAGGGTGGCTTAAACACAAGGTAATTGAAAGCAGTGTTTCTCTATTATTCCTAAATGATGCAACTTGAGGAAATGAGAACTGTATTTATCCTCATAAAACACCAAACACGGTCAATCACAAACAGCTATCACATAGAAACAAAGAAGCAGTAGATTCAGCAAGTACTATCTTTCCTGCCCCTGTTAAGAAATGGGACTTCGACTCAAGGTCAGCGACATCCAGGGCAGTTGATAATTGGATAATCCTAGGGCCTTACTTGACCAAACCTTGAGACCCGACCCAAAGTACACTATCACTAAGATGAAGTTCCTCTAATCCCATTTTCAAACATAGTTGGAACTACTCAAGGAAGATGATAACAAGGGAAACAGAGGTAAAATTTGAGCTAAACACTATAAAGAAAGCATTTTGATATTGAAATAACAAGGTATGCCGATAGAGACAAAGCTAAATCGTTTTTTTTTTACAAAATCAGATACGTGATAAACTACATGTGGTATCATCCTTTCAGTTCAGTGCAAAACATTGCCAGTGGCGTGAAGAGGCTTTGTTAACTTGTTCTCGGTGGATTTACGGCTCCTAGAAGTCCTCAGTGGCATCAAATAAAATGGCAACGTACCATTATCAATGTCATTTGAAGAACACTTGACGCTCTTGTTCCTCTCCAGCACAAAAGCATCCCTGCCAAAGTTAGCAGAGGTAACACGTTCAGCAACTTTCTTCTTACCATAATTTAGTTCAGTTGTGTCACACGAATTCCTAGGCTGATCGAAAGCACCACTGCAGGAATTCCTAGCAGGAATGTAGGAGCTGCTGCAGGATTTTCTAGCCCCAACAATGCTGCTGCTGCGTGTAAGCCTCCATTGAGCAGCCTCTTTTACACTATCATAACCCTTGTCCCCTTGCGTCCCGTTACTATCAGTGGCTGCACTGACAGTTTCTCCTACTCCTTTTCGGGTTTCTCCCTTACTGTTATTGGGCTTTTGCTTGTTACCAAAAAGATTGAACACCTCTCGCCACCGAGCAAGCTTCTTGGACCCCTTCTTAGGGCCACAACTTTCAGCGACAATTCCTTTCTTGGAAAATGATTCATGCTTATTCAAATTATCATCTTTGACCGAATTCAAGCGCCAATCTTTCAATTCCTTCTCTGTAATAACCAACTTGACGTGAGTAGGAGATGAATTTGGCATATACTTGCTTTCGTTAACCTCCAAATCCAATGTCCTCTTGGCGAAACTCTGAACAGAACTCGACCTATCAAAACTACTTCCCCTTTGTGATGATGAAGAATCCGAATTGGAGTGCCCTGATCCACCAGAACTACTTTCATCTTCTACTATAGCTTGCATTTGCCCATCAAGCGAGGCTCGATGCTTATCAAACCCATTTCCATTCCTTAAAAGCACATTTTCTACAACTGATAACATTGGTGTTAGCCGCGGAATAGTCCTAGCCACCATATAACCATCCCAAGAAGCTCTAGGCTCATCAATGACAATCCCTGGACCGTCCAACGACAATCTACCTGCATCGACTGAAAATCGAGGTTCTGTATCACAAGATCTCCTCCCGGTTGCACATTCCCCAATCTCAGACCGAGTATCGTTCGATTTATAACCTATCAACTTGGTATTTCCAGCTGAAAACTTATCATTGCCTTCAGCATTTCTGCTGTTAAGCTTCTTTTCCCTCTGCTTTTGCTTCCATTTTTGCAATTTTTTGCTGAAGACTGAAGCTGCTTCCCTGAAATTCACGGCAATGTCTCTGAAATCCTTCGATTTGTTATTTTTAGTGTGAAATTCGAGATCGATGAACTCCTTCATTGTCTTAAGCTCTCCATCTTGAATGTCTTCTTCTATGTCCTCTATTCTCACCAACGCATCAGCACGAACCCTAACTTCTTCACTATCTTTACGCTCTACTATTGACCGACAAACATTATCAGACAAATTCGTCAATCCCAGGTTCTTCGATTCAACATTGAAACCGGCATTGGCTCCACCCACCTCGTCATCAACGCCAAATAGATTTTCAAGAGTATTTCGAGACGACCTATCGTCACAAGATCTCCGACGTGGCTCCGACCAGCTACACGAACCTTCACACCTTGCAGTAGAAACCGACCTACAACGACGGAGATCCGGAGAAAACGATGACGTAGCAGCTTTACTCCGGTTACTATCAAATCCGGGTAGGGGTCCGGGTCGGGGTCGGGGTCCATTATCAACATCTGGGTTTTCGAAAGAATTCGATAATGTAGGAACAATAGATAGTTCGGGGTCACCAGAAGAGTCAAGACCAGAGAGACGTTCACGCAGGCATGCGGCGCAGATGCCGGTGACCGGCTCCGATGGGTGGCGATAACAAGATGAAAGACGGCGGGTTCGGGTACGGGTGCGGTTTTGGGAAGTGGTACGAGTCATTGGAGTGCGAGTGGGACAGTATACAATGGGCTCATTTATGAATGGGAGTTGGGTTTTCCCGACAAGATGCACAGAAAAATTTCAGAGCACAAGGGATCCAAAGAGTGAACCAAGCAAAAGAACCCTTCATAAACCCTTTATTGTCCCCAATCTTTTAGACTTTTTCTTTTCTTTAATTTATCTTTTGATTATTTTACCTGAAGTTTGTTATCAGGTTTAATTAAATTTAAATTCATATAAAAAAAAATTATAAAAATTTCATGGGACAACTCACTTTGATTGTGTCATTTAATATTACTCGTCTTTTTATATTTCATTCTTACATATATTTCACATGTATAGTATTTGAAGTTCAATTTGATAGAATGAAACTTCAAAAACAATATCTAAAGTTATGATAGTTAAACATCAATCATTTTTATTTAAAGTTCGAACGAAATGATTTTAATTATTTATGTCAAGTTCAAGCAAGGATAGTTGAAATGATTGAATTTCAATCATATATGACTATAGTTCAAGTAAAAATAATTGAACTTCGGTTGTTTATGTTTGAATTTTATGCATATAGAATGAAGTTCGAGTAAGGATGACTAAAGTCATATAAAATCACTAAGGTTCAATTATACATATTAACGGATAGGAAGAGCGGCAAGTGTGAGGGGAAGAGAGATGAGCAAGAGATTAGCGAGATATCATCAGTATCTTTGAAACTAGATACATAAATCTTTAATATTAGATTCATTTTGAGAGAGGCAATCAAGATATTAGAGACGCAAGTAAAAGAGGGAGAGAGGTGACCAAGATATGAGGAGCTAGCGAGATAAAAGATAGGTGAGTGAAAGAATTGACGTGTCACAAATACATGTGAATCGCACTTAAATACAATATATATAACAAATTATATTTAATTTAACATGCATATATTCTATATACATATATCTAAATGCACCATATATATGTATTTGGCAAAAAATAGTTTCTAAAGCTGATGTAAAAGATATGTAATTAGAACCTAAACTAATAAAATTTTATGTTGTTTGCTCTAATTTTTTCTTTACTTTGAGTGCTAAAATACGTAATTAAATATTGGGTCAACATAGGGGTATGTGCTATGCACAATTAATTAATTTTCATCCAGGTAGCAGTTAACGTTTAGTGTAGCGTTTTTATTATGAAGATGCCATTATTCTGAAGACCTGTGCAGAAATTAGATTCAGATCTTAATTTATAATTTGTTTCTATTGGCATACGAGCCTAAAGCTAAAAGTCTTAATTCCACCTGGCCAAGAAATAGCATAATTAACCCTAGGAAAGAAAGGTCAATAATTTTTTTTCATCAAGTATTCAGAATGAAGTCCGACTATATTCAAATTCATGTCATATAAGATCATATTTGAAAGAAAATATTTATTATCAAAGATTTTTTATTATCAAATTCAAACTCAAAATTTCTATTTAAAAAAGAAACAGCTTCATTTGCTGCACCACATCAGCATAAAAGCTTAAGAGATTCTTCCAAATAAAAGCACACATATATGCGCCTAACTTTAAATATTAATTTTCTTGAGAGAGATTCTATCTCCACCAATATTAAAGTGCACCAACCATCTTTATTCGTGCACATTTTATTAAATGTTTTTTTTCTAAATTCAATCAATAAATTGAAATAATGAATACAATTGATAAGATATTAATTCATACTAGTATTTGATAAGAAATAGTGAAACACTAAATCTTCTGTTAAAAACAAAATATAACGAGTTAACAAGAACTAAATTCAGTAAGTCATAAAAATAACCATGATAATGATAATATATTTTAGTGTAATTTTAGAAGTGGAGCATACAAATGATAGAATTTAACTAGATCTTATATTTATCTTTGTGAGATAAAAAAAATATTTTGTTATATCCTTAATTCAAATTAAGATTGTTAAAAAAGAAATTGATGGTAAGATACAAAATCTAGGGTCATCAATTATGTTTTTAATAATCTGAAATTATATCATAATTTGTTTGATCACCTTTTCTAATTTTGCTTCAACCTAGCTTTGTCTATCATAATTCCTGCTATAATCAACCTCTCATGTTTTCCTGATGATGTGTCACGAACTTTCTTTTTGAATATTCAAATCATTTCAATTTCATTTTTCTCATCTTATTGTCACGAATATTATCCCTCCCCCCCCCCCCCCCTTATTCACACAACTTGTTACTAATCATATTTTCCTGAATATGCCTACACATCTATTTCATCTTTTCCATTTTATATTATGTAATTTGATTTGTCATAACGTTTAAGAAAGAAAGAAAAATTTTGAAACGTGTCATCTAAAATAAGTAAGTGTGATCTAAAATAAGTAATAAATATTTGTAACAATTACATACCTTTCATAAAGTGGAGCATGGGGAGGATAGAGTGTATGCATACCTTACTATATCTCATAGAGATACAACGGTTGTTTCCGATAGACCCTCGACTCAACTGTCATTGCCCCAAATAAAAAGAAGAAAACAATAGATATAGAGTAACGACTGAACGAAGAGTAATATCGATTCAATAAAGAAAAGCAATAACCATAATATCTTGACTTGCCATATGACAAATCTAAAAACTTACATAATGGAAAACAACATTTTACCCCTACTAACGTTCTACCATAATATTTGATTCCTATTTTTTTCTATCTAAGGTTATATACTCCGTATGATAAAGTTGTGCCCATATCATGTCTAATCACTTCTCTCTAATACTTTTCAGTCTATCTGTACCCTTCGTGTAACCCCTAAATTCAACATCTCGCACCTCCTAATTGGGATTTGATACACCTCCTTTGCACATGCCTAAATCATACTAGTCTTGTTTTGCTCGTCTTATTTGTCATAGGGGCTGCTCTCGCCTTGTCTCGAATAACCTCATTTCTAATCATGTTACACCTAGTGTGTCACACATTCAATTCAACATCCTCATCCTCGCAATATGCATCTATTGAACATGTAAATTTTTTATTGGCTAGCATTCCACCCAATACAACGATGACGGTTGAATCAATATCGTGTATTCATTTCACTAGAATATAATAAATATTTTAATAAAATTATTATTAAATATAAAATATATTATTTTCTTGAGAAATTACCTAAAAAGTAAAGTGGGTAAGCAAATATCTAATTGCTAACATTATGTCAAAACAAAAGATAACATTTTGCCGTCGTAATTTTGCTTCCTCACGTTAAACAAGGTTCCATCCAATCCCTATATAATCATCATTCGTTACCCCTTTCATGTTTCTTCTTCGATTGACATTTTACGATCTCTTCTCCATTAAAAAATACCCAAATTACGCTGGTAAAATCAAGAAGAAGAAAGCAAATGGAGAAAGCGAAAGCTTTTCTTGAATTAACCCAAGCCGAATCGGACCGGGTTTCGTCTCTTGCCTTTCCTTCTCATCGACTCGGTTCTGAGTGTAGCTTCTATGAGTACTATGCGCTCCGAGGCATCCGGGTCGACCGAGTTGAACCGGGTCAAGTTTATTGCACATTCAAAGTTCCTCCTCGTCTCACTGTAAGATAAACCCCAATTTTGCCCCCTTTTTGTATTATGTGTTTACCATTTTCAATGTTGAAGTTTTGATTTGTATAATCAAGCAGAATTCTTGAATGTTGTATATAGAAATATGTTATGACAAAGTAATGGTTGAAGAGAGTATTAGAGCTATAGTTGATTTGAAGATTAAAGGGATTGTTGATGAAGAAGCATTTCATAGGATTTTAGAATTTGAATATTGGGATATATGCTGATGAAGGTTTTTGAAATTAAATTGACTGTTTTCTTCTTGTTTTTACTGAATTGTTGCTTGGAATTGAAAGTTCTTTTGGTGTACCTTTGTAGGATAGAGAAGGGAAACTAGCATCTGGTGCCATTGCTAACCTAGTTGATGAAGTTGGGGGTGCGGTAGTTTATGTGGAAGGTCTCCCCATGAATGTATCGGTGGACATGTCAATTTCATTTCTTTCAAGTGCAAAGGCTGGTGTAAGCCCTCTTCATTCTTCCTATTTCTTCGATGATTTCATTATTGGTTCATGAATTTTGTGGCAATATTTTTATCAGATTTCTGCACAATTTAGTATGCTCATACTATATTTCAGAATTAACAAGGAAAGAAAGAACAGTAAGAGGAAATCACATAAGAAAGGAATGGACGGCATAAAGAGGAAGATAAACTGGTTTCAACTTCGTCACTCGCAAGTCATGCAAATGAAATGCTGAATAATAAAAAAACTAGTAGATGGAAAATAGCTCGCAAGAGGAAGATGAGCTGCTAACAAACTAGCTCACTTTTCTAATGTTTATCAGTAGCTAGCTAGTTCTGCCTTATCAGTTTGTCCATCAGTGATGAGTATTGCCTCTTAAAATATACTACTACGTGGTATGCACACTATAGATGGAAAATAGGTTAATCAGATGCATACTACTACGTGGTATGCACACTGCACAAAAGAACTCTACTCCTTCATTACCCACTGAAATGCAGATTATCTTTGATCACTTGTCAAGACATGTCAATCAGAACTGGTAATGTTCATTGATACCTTACTAGGCACTAGTGAAAATCTCAATTGTTTACTCTGTAGAATAACGAAATTGTGTATAAATCCATGGATATAGCGAGAGGTGTTTTCTTGATCGAGTTCTGGACTTCTGGTTATTCTAGGGGGTCTGGAGACTCCACCAGTACTGCCACTGCTGTCTCTCTATGTCCTGGATTTCTTGGCCCAAAACTTGTTCATCATCCTTCCGAACTCCTTCATCTTTGTTAATCTCTCAGTTTCTTCTTCGCTAATGTAGCCTTCAATTCCTTCGGTTGGCAATGATGTCTTCAGGACCTAATATGGCATTTAACATATTGGTTCTGTTCTTTATAGACTCCTCAGTGCAATTTTATTGGTTAGAGTAGCTTGGCAGCTTAAGGATATTAATGTTTAGGCAGTTTTGTAAGGCTTGCTTTGTTGGGTAAAGCTTTGGGGTATATGACTGGAGCTCTTTGTTGTATAAGAGCGTTCACACATGGCATCAATGGATGCCTCATATAAATTGGCTTTGTTATTGGCATCAATGAGGCTTACCAGGTTTGATATTTTGCCAATGCAATTTAGGGTTAAGTTGAATAAAGAAAGACCCAATTTGAGATTCGTTGAAAGTGAGTTACCTGCAATAGAGATCACAGCTGAAGGCCGTCCATGAGACTGCTTTTCGATGATTCACCAGTTATCCATCAAAGCATTGCCTCAGCTTTTTTGAGTTCATCAAGGATATGCAGCAACACAAAATCATTTCTTTTGCAATCAGGTACAGTGCAAATTCCAATAAGACGGTCAGATTTCCAATCCTCACCCCAGGGTCGGTCTTTTGGTTCCATAGAGCTTCAATATTTTAAAAAAATTTCGGGTAGTAAAGTAGAATTCTATCTACTTATTGTGTAGAATTCACATTTAAAACACATGCTAATTTGAAAATGATGGAGTTGCTTGCCTTTCCAGTATGAGTGTCCATCAGTTAGTAGGTAGTGATGTACATCACTTATTGTGTCTTAGCCACCATATGTGAGTTGATTTTTTCTCACATCCTTGTTGGTAAGACAATACCATGAATTAATCTAGTAGACTTTTGATATGTTGCATCACGTCACGTATTGTTCTCTTCATCCTAGCAGTTGAGTAAGTTAGGGTCTGAACCAACCTGGTTTATCCTGCCTTTGATCACTCCTGTTTTCCAATTCGAAAGTTGTTTCTTCTTATTATCTTTCTAAATGTGCATTCAACCTCTACTTATGGGTTACGTCTTTGCGTGGGATATTTGCAGGATGAGTTGGAGATCATTGGTAGAGTCTTGGGTCAGAAAGGAGGATATTCCGGAACAAGTGTACTTGTGAAAAATAAAACAACGGGTGAGCTCATTGCTGAAGGACGGCATTCATTGTTCGGTAAACATTCTAGCAAAATGTGAAGTATTTCTCTGGACCAAGATGCCTGTTCGAAGATATACTTCAGTTTCCAGTTCCTGGTCCACATGTATGTTTTTTTTTTAAAAAAAAAAGTATGGTACATAGTTTTTCTCTTGCTTCACATGTAATTGAACAGCATTATATACCTGTGAGGAACAAGTCCGATGTAAATATTTGCTTGTTACTAGAGGTGGATACCAAGATTTTCATTTGGTGCAGATTACCATAGCATTTACAATAGGTGCCTTCAGAGACACTTTATGTACCTCTTTCGAATAGAACAGGATAGATCTAGAGGATTTTCGACCACTAATGTGTTTAGGATTGTCCCAGGAAACAGCCTCTCTACTTGTTGTTGTTGTTGTTGTTGTAATGTGTTTAGGATTGAGGCGTAGTTGATTGATATAGATTTTATCAACAGCGAGATATTTCAATGCTCAAACTATTATTTTGCTTGACAAATATTATGGAAAACTTGTTCATGGGACTTGGATTTGCTGAGTGTTCTTTTTAATGACGTTGATATGGAGGCTGTTAGACAAATCCCATTGAATATTAGTCCCCGAGCAGATACTTGGATGTGGAAATTGGATAACAAAGGATTATACTCCGTGAAGAGTGGGTATCGTCTCCTATAGATTCAAAACAGAGCACCCAACTCACAAGACCAGTAACTTTGGAAGTGCATCTGGAGCATGGCATTACCTCCTAAGGTATTGAGCTGTATCTGGAGAGCCTTGAGAAATATTCTACCTACATGTGAAAGCCTTTCCAGAAAAAAAATGTGTTGCTAGTTCAATCTGCCCTCGATGTTTGCAAGCATCAGAAACCGTGAAACATTGCTTGATAGATTGTCATTTTGCAAAACAATGTTGGATTCAATCAAAATTCGGTTGGCATGATGTACTTGGAGATTTTGTGGCGTGATTTGAAGAGCAAAGAAAGAACAACACAAAAATAAAAATGGAGGAAGCAATTATGATTTTATGGAGCTTCTGGGAAGCGAGAAATAACTTGTGTTGGAATAATAAACAAAGTGCGTCTACTGCTACTTTGTACCATGCGAAGAAGGAGCTGGAGGAATGCCAACTTAGGAGTCGAGACAACTGTTGTTGCCACAAAGATGAACACTAAATGGGAGAGACCTCCACTTGACACAATAAAATGTAATGCTGATGCCTCTTATGATATTTATACTGGTTTGGTTGGGATAGACATAGTACTACGTGATCACTTGGGTCAATTTATTGCTAGAAAATCTATGTTTCTTGGCCGTGTTGCTAGCTCGTTGTTGGCCGAGATCATAAGGGTGCCTAAGGCTCTTAGTTGGCTAAAGGAACGTTTCAGTATATCGAGGTTGATTGTGGAAACTGATAATCTATTAGTGAAGCAAGCTTTGGAAGAAGATTTGGTGAACTACTCTTATTTTGATTCTTTAGTTTTTTTATTGTAAAACTTTTATTAAAGAATTATCTTTACTTTCCTTGTTGGCTGTGAAAAATCAGCAAATCAGGTCGCTCATTCTCTTGCTAGAGCATCTGTTTCTTTGTCTGATTCAATGGAGTGGGATACTTACCCTCCATCTCTCATTACCGATGTACTTGATTTGAAGGATACATGATAAAAAGAACCATTTCAAAAAAAAAAAAAAACTCTTACTCAGTTTCATATTTTGTGATTTTTTTTAGTTTATTTTTAAAAAATATCATTTCATTATAATTAAAATAATTTAACATTTTAAAAAGAATTTATCTGATAAAATAAATATTTATGAATTATTTTAAGTACAACCTTAAATTTTTTTTTCCCGTAGGTATTTTTATGGGCAAATGGATCGGAGTTGGTACATTAATATGCTTCACGTTAAACACATGGTTTTGCCTTTGCCTACTATCTTCTCCAGTAGTCTTAAGTCATCAATAATGATCGAAGCCTAAAAATAATTGTAAAATATTTGAAATAGGATTTGAAGGAAACACAAGAAGAGGGAGAAAATGGAGAAAGCAAAAGCTTTCCTTGAACTAAACCAGGAAGAATCGGACTGGGTTTCGTCGCTTGACTTCCCTCCTCTCCGAGCCGGCGCCGGAGCCAGAGTGGGCAGATAAAGGCCAGGGACACTGGCCCCGGAAGAAAATTCAATGCCCTTTGACGAGTTCTGCTCGATGTTTCATAGCCATCTGGGGTAGAGCCAGCACTAGCCTTCATGGTTACCTCACCGGTCGTGTCTTTTGCACATTCAAAGTTCCTCCTCGACTCACTGTACGAAAATCCCCCATTTTTCTACTCATAGTTTCTAACATGGAATTTAAAATGTTTCTATATTTTTGGTTTTTATATATTTCATTGATCAGAGTAGAAGAAGATACGAGTTGATTTCACACTCAACTATCTCAAAAACTCATTTTTTTAAAAAATAAAAAAGCCACTCAATGATTTTTTGGAGTCAACTTTTAAAAAATAAAATCAATATCAATTTAGTTATGTAACCATTAAATTGACCTGCTCCATGATCTGAAATTAAATAATCTCAAAAAATTTCATGTCCGCAATATCTTGGTTAAGTGAGTTTGTTGGTGAAATGATAATAGTTGTGCGATTTTTCTGTTATAAAATGAAGAATTACCATTAATAGTTATGCATTGTTGTGGGGAGATTAAAGCTTCTTTGATGTGAATCGGTAGGATAGAGAAGGAAAATTAGCACCTGGTGCAATAGCCAATCTTGTTGACGCTGTTGGAGCTGGATGTGTCAATGTTGGGGGTCATCCAGTGAATGTATCTGTGGACATGTCAATTTCATTTCTTTCAAGTGCGAAGATTGATGTAAGTTCTTTCCATTCTATGATTTCATTATGAAGATACTTGTATCAGACTTCTGCACTTTTTAGTACGATTATGTTGTACTTTTAAATGAATGAAGAAAGAGAAAAGAAAGAAATGAAATGCCTAAAGAGCAAGATAGACTGTCTCGCCATTCATCACGCACTAGTCATGTGAATACAATGCTGAATTATGTAAAGAGGTAAGCTGGATGCTAACATTATGTGTTCCTTTCTTACAAATTGAAAAAATTACTGCAAATGCCATGAAAACTTCAGTTGAACTGGAGGACATAATCCCCACTTCAACCTCCCTTTTACTCTTGCATATGCATACGCTTTCAACATCTGCCTTAGTTTGAGATACCCAGTGACATGCAGATTTAGGAGGGGGCAAATTAGTGGAGGGCTTTGAACGGCTTTATCTTTTACCACAATGATCATCGACATGATACTAACACCTCAGGAAAAATAAGTCATTGATTTTACTCCTTAGGTTTGCTTGTTTGACATGCATCTTAAGTAGGTTGAAGGCACTTGTTTAGCCTTTCAGTCTACCCACCGCCCATCTGTTTGTTTAGGCAGTATGTAGTATAACTTAATCTTCAGCAATGCAAACAGTTATTCTCTCCAGAATATGGAAACTCTTGTCTCTGTTCTAACACTCTTATGATGGAAGGCTCCTCAGCTTGTAGAATGATATCCATAATGACTCCAGCAACTTGAATAGCTATGAGAGGGAGAGAGTAAGTTATAAATGCCCAGACTGTGTATACCTGTGAACTACCACTACTGTACTGACTTTATCCTCAGGTTTAGGCCATCCTTGAATGAAATTCGTCAATACATTGAAGTCTGAATGGGATTGGAAAATGTTGCAGTTATTTTCGGTACACCAAGCTCTTCCTTTTGCACCTTTGACACACTCCAAATTCCTACACACTATGTTTCTCAGTTTCTGCTAGCTTATGCAATGGAAGATGCTTTTGAACCCTTAAATTGTCGCCAACATTCTTGTATGTCTTTTAGTAAAGAAGAGTGCATCACACATTTTTATTAGTATATTTACCAAATAATGAGTATTCGTCTTTTACTGATGGATTACGGATTTTATTATATGCATTTTTGCTGAGATATTCGCAGGATGAATTGGAGATCATCAGTTGAGTCTTAGGTAAGAAAGGAGGTTATTCTGGAACAAGTATACTTGTGAAAAACAAAGCTACTGGGGAGTTAATTGCTGAGGGGCGGCATTCATTATTTGGTAAATATGCTAGTAAGATGTGATGGAAGTATTTATCCGGACCAAAATGCCTCTTTGGCTCTTCTGTTATCAGATAGTTTTCAGGCAAATCCAGCACTTAAATTTGACGTCTTTAGCATTTAACCTCTTATATGTTAATAATCTAGTTTTTTTTTTTTTTTGTTGAAATTTTCATGATTTTTCACACACATATATATATATACTATGTCGAAAATGTTGTATTCAATTGAACTCGTTTACAGAAAATATGGTTTATGAACCAGTAATTAAGATGCTATAATCTCCTGAAGTTGGAATGACTTCAAAGCTCATGTTTCAAGAACAGAGATACATTACAACAGCATGAAAATTGAGAGTAGCTGGCGTATGCAGCCACGATGGGCAGATAAAGGCCAGGGACACTGGCCCCGGAAGAAAATTCAATGCCCTTTGACGAGTTCTGCTCGATGTTTCATAGCCATCTGGGGTAGAGCCAGCACTAGCCTTCATGGTTACCTCAACTACCAACATTTGACATGCTTTTTAACCTCTGTCAAGAACTGGTCTAAACCACATCATCGTTAATGTAGAAGTAAGCAATTTGTATAATAAAACAATTGGAGAAAGACCAAATTACCTGATAAGTTTTTAAATACTTAAAAAAATTAAACTGTTGAGTATACATTTAAGGGTCCATTTTAGACCAACCCACATAGATAAGAGACTATTTATGCCGTTTCCCCACATTTGAACATGATTAGTGAATATTGCAGTATCGGTACGAAAAGCTCTTTCTTTAGCACCTTGCCACACTTCTTCGTTAAGTTTCACATTTTCTGCTAGCATGCAAGAGGCTTTTCAACCTTTAATATGTCGCCAGCATTCTTGAGTTTCCTTCAGTAAAGAGTGCAGCACATATAATGTGCTTTCAAGTATTTATCTAGACCAAAATGCCTCTTTGGTCCTATCATCACTTA
>DF357234.1:204179-221131 GCA_000787875.1 Solanum virginianum
GGGGGGGGGGGGGGAATGCTCAACACTGTAGCCATTTAGCTGCAAACTAAAAGAGATGGTGCCACTGCTAAATAGAGGCAACAGGAATAATGTCCAAAAACAGAAATCTGATGAAAAAGGATCAGTTTTTCCACTTTTCACCAATATAAATTGCTTGATCACCAAGCTCTTCTTCAATTCTAAGCAACTGCAAAACAAACAATAATTCTTACAAGTTAGAAAAAGGATAAGGAAAGAAAAGATGTAAAGCAGAAAATCCAATAAGAGCATGGCAGAGCAGAATCATGTGCCGTTAAAGGGAAGACTAAGCCCAAAAAATTGAAAGCAGAGCATGAATTCAGCTAAACATCGAAAATACAATATAATCAGCCATGGATAGGCTAGCAAAACACCTGGTTGTACTTTGCTAGTCGTTCTCCTCGGCAAGGGGCACCAGCTTTAATTTGACTAGTAGCTAAGCCAACTGATAAATCAGATATGAAAGTGTCTTCAGTTTCACCACTTCTTTGAGATATCACAACCCCCCATTGGGCATCGTTGGCCATCTTGACAACTTCAATGGCTTCGGTCACCGTACCAATCTGATTAACCTGTATCCCCCAATCCATGCCATCAGAGAGTATTTTACATCAATAACATATTTAACTGATATTTCCAGGTAATGTGGAGACATATCTATTAAATAGGTTTTAGCCATAAAAGCAAAGGATGCTGTCTAATTACACCGAGAATTTATGATGCTATCAAGGAGACTTGAAAAAAGAAAATCTCAGGACCTAATAGTCAAGAAAGTATCAGAAACCCTGGAAGTAATCAAAATGGCATATTTTACTAGAATCTCAAATCACAAATATAAGGCAGTGGTTCAGAAGTTAAAATAGTGATGCTGGTGAGACATTTTTGCCCTCAGAGGTACAAGTTCTCCTCCAGAGTTGCCACAAATTATAAAAAGTAGAGCAATCTCCAATGGCATGTAAAGCCTTCAGGGATTCTTGCCCACCAATAGTGATGATGATGAAACAAGGTCCCAGGAGTTGTACACCTCACTAGAGAAAAGCAGAAATGACCAAGAACTGAATGTTTACTAATGAGACGCAAAATGTTACGGAGATAGTGGATGCAACCGTGCAATGGTTCCAGTGTGATACATTGGATATAGGTCTACGCAATGGTTCCAGTGTGATATGTTGGATACAGGTCAGGATTACTCTGCTTATTGAGTCCCCATTTTTATCTTTTGTTTGTTTTTCGAGGGGTTGGATTGGGGGGTTGGTAATCTGATCCACTGTAGGTAGGATGATGTGGTTGGGTTCAAAGATGAGTTATGTTTTCGAGATAAAACAAAAAAAATGTATTTTAATGTTGGATCACTGTCCTAGGTATAAGGCTGTCCAGACATCAAATTTCAAATTCAAGAACTAATCTAACTCTAAAGCATACTGTAGGCTAAAGAATTGAAAGGTTACACTATTCGGGAAGATTCTTTGAGTTTGTAGAACTGCAAATACATAAGATGTTGAGGATCTAGTTCAATCCAAGAAAGGGAAGGGGAAGGGGAAGAGGAGCTAAATTTTACCAAGGGAAAGCCAGAATACAGTCGAACCACAAAATCATGAATGATCACATCATATGTTGAGTTGCCAACATATCCTTTTTTGAAGATCCAATTGCTTGGTTTGAAAGATATATTTGCGAAGACCTATGTTTTTTCTGTCTTAATAAATCAACTGCTTTCTGAAATATCACAAGAAGTTGGTGTCCCTTCACAAAATAAAGATATAATCTCCAAAGCCTTCAACCGACAATCTATGTGATATGGCTTATCCTTTTTCTAAAGCAAGGATATATCTCAAGAGAGCTCTTCTGTAGAGGATTTTTTTTTGCTTTTGTGCATCAAATTGACATGTTTGCTATAACATTATTGATTCTACTCTTTTGAATGGGAATTTTTCATCCTATGCTCCTTTTTTCTAGCATATTGTATCTGTGCCATGGAGACAGGAATAATATTTGCCCTTGATCAGTCACAGTTTGAACCAGGAATCTCTCTCTCTTGAATTATGGCCATCTCTCTTTCAGGATAGAAAGAAAGAGGGCTACTGGTGCAGGATGGCTGCTGACCAAGGACAAAAGTTTGTTTCAAAGAACGATGCAGAGTACCAGCAAATGTCAATAGGTACCTTGAGAAGAAGGGCATTGCATGCATTCTCTTGTATGGCTCTCTTGATCCGCTTAGGATTTGACATTATTAAGTCACCTCCAACCACCTGCAGCAAACAATTCATGTTTGACACATGCTAGGACACTCAAAAAATATGACAGGACTTTAAACAAGTAACAAGGATCATTATAAACGTATGTATATGGGCAGAAGCTCATCAGAGCTGATGTTAATTACATGATGAAATCACCAGGGACAATCCAGACAAACCTGGCATATTCCCAGACTCGAAAAGTACTTGACATGCTCCCAGTCCTCCTTGTCAAATGGATCTTCAATTGATACAATGGGGTAGTCTATAGGGAGAGAAGGAAAAAGAAATGATGAGAATGCATCGAATAACAGAAAGCTCACATCACAGGATCAATATATAGCAAAGTGAGAATGTATCAAATAACAGAGAGCTCACATCACAGAATCAATATATAGCGAAGTACCTGCGCACAGTTCTTTGTACATATCAATCATATCCTGTCCTGATTTAAAATTTTGTCCGGATTTATTTGGAGTTTCAAAATCATAATCATATTTTGTACCTACATTTGGAACAGCACAAGTCCGTCTGTCAGAAATGAGGATATAAATATCTCACACAGCTATTTTCCATCTTCTGGATGCCATGAAAGAAATCAATTACATTATCTAAAAATATAAATAAATCACAACCAAAGGAACATAGCACTACGCCATCTCCACTTAACCTACTATATGCAGAGGACAAAAACACAAATCAGAAAACGAGTGAATAAGTGGATTCCAGAAAATATTATCCTCTCACTCAATCCTCATTAATCTTTCATGTATGTAAGCATGGATATAATGCATTATGAAATGAAGACTTGCGCAGATATCTATGACAAAATATCATATGATTATACTCATCTACAATCAACAAGATTTTGAACTAAAGCAAATATATCACCTATGCAAAACTCAGTGGCAGCAACACCAATTGCTATCTTTATTTTCTCATTGTATCCTGTTCTTCCAATAGCCTTTTTAACAAGGTCCAAGCCATCTCTTAAGCTGCAAATGCAGTATTCAGTGTCAACAATTTCATTGAAAAACATAAAACAAAGATGTGAAAACTTGCCTTGAGATGTTGGGAGTAAAACCGCCATCTTCACCAACATTACATCCATGTGCACCATATATCTCTGTAATAACTGCCTGCCTTGTAAACATAAGCAACTGACTTTTTCTCTTTTCTGATTAAGATATTGAGTATATTGATGGCATCCAGTTGGATACAAGAAACAGTACAAAAACAGGATTAACTCCTATGACAAAATTTAAGGAGCTAATGAAGTCTAGCAACAAATTTATATCATTTACAGCATTACTTTTTCTTCAGCAGAAAAGATTCAAATGACAATTTGCTTTGATTCTAGGACTGTAAAACAGAAGGGGACTGGACGTGGACTCTCCTTCAAAGCATTTCAAGTTTCTATCCAATTGTAAGCAAAGACAATTGATACAAACACTTTAAACATAAATTAGAATTAAGAAATATTATTCAGATAATATGCTTTTACAACAAAATTTTACGCTGTAACCGAGTAGTAACTGGCCAGAAGAAAAATTGGACCACTACACCAGTAAAAACCCAACCCCATTCTTCTGAGTAGTATCACATGTGGACATCATAGAAGGGTATCTATATGCCAGCAAGTACAGGCTGCAACTTATATTCTTTGGGCAAACAGAAATTATTTCTACCATTATCCTATTCGTTTATCTCTACTTTTGTTTCCTTTACTCTAGGTATTTTTACTAGTCAATAATTTTCTTTTCTTGATATTTTCACCATAGCTTGTTTTACTCTAGTACTTGAGGGCCTATCGGAAACAACTTCTCTACCCCCACAAAGGTAGGGGTAAGGTCTGCGTACATCCCATCCTCTCCAAACTGGGTATATTATTGTATGGGGCTATGGGCTAACAGAAATTCTGTGGATATTGCTGCATATAATCCAGGATTAAGAGAAGATATTTGGAATATTTCAAAAGAAAATTTTCAAATAAGCCTATGTTTTATAATTTGGTCTGTTTATTCATCTTCGACTTGAAACAGAGAGCTTTTAAGTTTGAAAAACTGGTTTGATAACTAATGCTCGTGAAATAATGGTTTGCAATCAAAAACTTCAATTTTTTTGAAAGTGAAATTCATGTCCAAACACAGAACTTCCAAATACCCTCAAAACTTCAACTTCATAAAATTATTCTCTTAAAATTTGAACCAAATATTGTTCAAGAATTCTGGTGTGAACGTGAGAAGACATAAGACTAATAAGACAAAAGTACTTTGTGCAATCAATTAATGAGCAGTTCAAGCTTCCTTCATGTGGCAGAGATAAATTATCAGATAACAGGTTAAAAATATTATAGTTGAATTAATTCACCTTCAAATGATGATAGGTCTCAGAACCCATTTGTAAAGCCTCCTCAAATGTGCTTGATCCCACTGGAAGAATCATTATTTCCTGTGGAAGTTAAATATCAAATTTCAGATATAATTTACAATGTCAAACATTATGGGCTCAAAATAATGATGCCATATGAAGATGCAAAACATTGAAGAAAAATTGATAAAACATAAGAGGCAAAGTAGCTCAAAGAAGTATCTATGACGAGCACAAAAGTGAAAGTGGGAAATGTATTAGGTAATAAGCTAGCATTCATTATTTTAACCAGACATAGGTCTTATAACCTTCATCTAAAGTTACTTTTGGTCATTGGAAGTGAAGATTTATGATAAGTAGAGACTGGACATTTTCTTTCAGAATCACATCCATAATTCTTTAAATCAGACAACAAAGTAATTTCTGTGTGTATCTTAAACTCTTTTATGTAAATACCAGAAACTCTTCTAAATGTCAAAAATGGGTGCAAGTGCAAAACCAAGAAAACAAAAAGATTGTGGGTGAACAGGTGAGAGAATCAAAGAAAAAGAGAACAAGTCAGTACCATTAACCCAAAACAAATGTATATGTATTTTTTTAAAACAAAACTTGATGAAAAAATTGCATTTCACAGGCTTGATCTTCTTGCTATTAGCAATAAGTACTATCTCAAAATAATGAGCCACCACCACTGTGAAGAAATTGGGAGCAATCATTGTGCAAGTCTTAATATTATAGGCAGAAGTACATTAGACTGCAGATTCACCTGAATAGCCAAGTTGCTTCCAGCATGTTTTCCTCCACTTATGAGAGTAAAGACTGGAACAGGAAGAAGCGGGCTTGTTTGACCAGAAAGATCAGCAATGTGTTTGTGAAGAGAAACCTAAAGTTCTTCGATCGATAAGCTATTTAATCCAGTGAAGATTATCATGACAGGTATATAACTGAAATAGTATGCTTGCCTCTTTTTCAGCGGCTCCAGCTTTGCAAGCAGCTATGGAGACAGCTAAAATAGCATTCGCTCCAAGTTCACTCTATCACAGTGGACAAGAGGAAAAGCCAAATCAGAATGGAAGTTATTATGTTCAGAAAATGGAACATTAATAAACTTGCAGATATTGACAAATGAAGAACTTGAGAACAGGCCAATCACAAAGTTGATAAGCAAAACAAAATAAGTACCTAATTGTTTTGAAAACATGTACCTTATTTTCTGTTTTGTCCAAGTCTATCATGACCTGGTCAATCTGAGACTGAAGAGTGGGATCCATACCAACCAATGCTACTGAAATTTTCTCATTAATATTCTTGACAGCTCTATTCACACTATTTCCAAGATAAGTTCCTTCTTCTCCATCACGCAGTTCAATCGCCTCATACCTGATATTTTAGATCAAAAATCATTACAACATTTGCTTTATCTTTAATATAAATTGCAGTGGCTAAGTATATATTCATATACAAATCTGCAACAAGCACAAAGAAGAAAAATCACACGGAGAGACTGGAAAATGTTTGTACTTTTCACCATCACACTTCCAACCTCTATTTAGTAGTATCATTTTGTTTTTTTGCTTTTAACAGGTAGCTCTTATTTATTTACTCCCTCCGTTTAAAAAAGAATGACCTAGTTTGACTTGGCACTGAGTTTAAGAAAATAAAGAAAAATGTTTAATCTTGTGATATAAATTAAAGTTATTTAAATGAACCAAAATGTCCTTTAATCTTGTGGCTAAACATGCCATGTGGAAAGTTGAAATTAAAGTGTTGCCAAAAAAGGAAAGGGCCATTCTTTTTGAAACAGACTAAAAAGGAAAGTAAGTCATTCTTTTTTAAATGGAGGGAGTATTTTTATAGAGTAGTAACTGTGTATCATATCCAAAAACAGTACTTAGATAATACTGAAACCATATCTACAATTGGAACTCTAGAATGTTCCTACTTTTAGCTATAATGAATCAAGGACATCAATGATAGATATAGTGTCATTAGAGTATTAACTGGTAGTTGGTACTTTCTATAATTAATTCAGAATTCAGATTCAAATTCTGTGTATATTTTTACTTCTCAACAAGAGCTATCTATCTACCTACCTACCTTAACAGGTAGCTCTTATTGAGAATTAAAAATGAGATATACACAGAATTAGAATTAGAATTCTAAATTAAGACTAGAAACTACCAACTACCAAGAGCCCCGTCATTCCAGTCACATATATAAAAACTTTTTAGCAAAGATGAACAGGGGAGTAAAATATTCTTGCATGCATCATAGGAAATTGTAGAGGGAAAAAGGACAAATGAAGAGGCCTTTGCTTTTTACGTTTCAACCTGAGCAATCATTCATAAGAAAAAAACTTATTTGCATGCATTAAAAAAAATATTTTATTAGCAAAAAATAGCATTTGCACCTGATAAAAATAAAGGCATTTACACGCATCAAACAATCATTATCAAGAAAAGAACATTTCTCTCCATCTGGGGCCTGGATATTACTGGATGGATGTAAATGAGTCGTATAGCTAAGTCCGAGAGGGGAAGGCTGAGTGGTTGAACTTGAGAGCCTTGAGTAATAGGAGAAACCATATGGAGATCTCAGATAGGAATATTAACTAAAAACTTGCTGAAAAGATCTGCTCTCACCATGGCGAGTAGGATTAAGCGGACGAGATTTAACTAGAATCTCATTTCAAACAATATTGTTAAATTAGTCTTTTCGCAACCTGTGCTAGAGAGGTTGTGCTGTGAATTAGTCAAGGTGCACACAAGTTGGCTCGGATGCCACTCACGTACACATACGCACATTTATAGAAAGATAAGAATCATATAACAAACGCCACTGATCTGGGATTGAGCAATTGTTGATTGATAAATTTACTAGAGTTAAAAAAAATATCAGATTTGTGAAGAGTGTTAGGCATGGATAAGTTAACGGAAGTTCAAATTAGTGACTACAAACAAAAAGAGAACTTTTCCCTCTGTCTCGTGACTTTTAGGACATAGATTAATTAAGTTACCTTGTATGATGTAACGGGCCTGAATATAACAGAATGGACTTAGAGGATTAATGTTCCTGAGTCCCAAAGGGGAAGACACTATGATGGAAGCATAGGAGTCGTATGGAGATGTCAGATAGGGATAGTAACTACAGCACTTGATTTAGAACAAATCTGCCCCAACTTTGTTGAGTAGGATTAAAGCCCCATGATCTAACTAGAATTACATTTCAATCTCGATTGGTTAAATTAATCCTTTGAAACCTGCACCAGATATGTAGCACTATTAACTAGTCGAGCTGCATGCAAATTGGCTCAAAAAAAGTCCAAGTACGAACACACACTTACTTATTTATGATTGAGCTGTAGCTGATTAATTAAATTTACTTGAGTTCAACAAAGAACAATTATGAAAGGAAAAAAGGAAAGCAAAAAGCATACATTCCGGAAGAAGCACCGCCGGGAGCAGAAGCACGGAAGATTCCTTTATTGGTGTGCAAATCAACTTCGACGGTCGGAATCCCCCTACTGTCCAATATTTGCCGCGCTTTCACCTTCGTAATCACCGAAGGTACGGCTTTCCTCATGTGATTCGACTATCAAGCATACAATTATGGTTATCGAAACCGCATCATTTGAATCAAAGCATCAAAAATTTCAAGAAATAAAAAGGATCTTACAATGAAGAGGACGGGATCGGAAGTTTTGGCTCTAACGGCGGCATTGACGGCGTCTTCGATTCTCCGAGAAAGCAAGTGCTTATCCAGATATTCTTGCACCGACATTTTCTACTTCGATAATCGCTGCTCTTCAGCTGAATATGAATCGGAAAAGAGGAAATGAAGAAGATGAAATACCCCTCTTTGGACTGAAAGATGAACTCTGCGTTCAGGCTCTTTCTTTATTCGTCCATTACGACGTCGTTACTGGATATACTCGGTGGCTGTAGCCAACGATGGTCACGTTGTCGCATGATGATAAAATGGGTCAGGACTTATTTTTACCCGGTCCATTACCCACCTCATATTTTGTCAATATTAATATAAAGGAAAAAGTACACAAAATAGACCTAATTTGAAATTCTTTATTCTTAATAATCCCAATCTAAATTATTAATTCTTAATGGACTCATTACCCAAACTATTTTCTATCCATTTATCCCTTTTTATTTAGCATGCTGGTGTCAGCATGACATCAGCATAAATATTATGAGATATACTCTAGCGGTATATATATATATACCATAGCGGTATCATATAGAATGAACTCAGTCCTTCGTGATACTCTGGCGATATATTGATACCCAATTGATATATAGGAATTTTTTTTAAGAAACAAATAAAAAAATTATTAAACTCTAAATTAGTAAAAAATATATTCGTTATATACTCTGTCGGTATATTTATACAATATCGGTATCATATAAGATTGAGCTTAATCATCTGTGATACCCCTGTTGGTATATGTATACCCTATTAGTATATCAAACAAACAAGGTGTTGACGTCAGCATGATGTCGCCTTATGAATTTTAATATTAGGAGGCAAAATTTTAATAGTATAAGGGGTACTAAATATAAAAGGGTGTATAAATGTAAATAGTTTAATAGTATAAGCTTGTTTTCCCTAATTTGAAATAACTATGCAAATTGGACCTGTTAGGCAAATTATTTATCAAAATTAGACTTGATTCAATATCTTTATGGGACAATGTCAGTGCAGGGTCGTTCAACCAAAATATTTATCATAAAAATAGTCATTCGTTGTATAGATATGTATAAGCAATGTATATTTTATGTATAATTTAGCTATATTCAGTATTTTAGTGTATCATAATATATATTCACTGTACCGTGCATCTATAAGTAATCTATAATGTATAGTCAATATATACTTTCTATGTCTTTTGGCAAGTTATATTGTATAATCATGTGCATTTTCTATGGCTGGGGCTATTTTTTTATATAAATAAAAGAGGACTATATTTGTTGTAAATTAATTAATTTATTGTATATATTTGAAATTATCCCTATATTTATTCTAATTGGATCCACAGTCTAAACTATTTACTCAACTACCCTGTTGTTTAATTGTTGCTTCTTCATACTTCGCACCATTAAAGTATATACACACACCCTGATGGTATCAATCACTAATTGAAGAGTCTTTTCATTGAAGCACTTCTTGGTTCTCCTTGAGAGCATCAGAGTATATACTCTAATGACGTCAAAGAGTAAATGAATAGTATTTTTATTGAAAGTACTTTTACCGAATAGTTGCTTCTTTGTCCTTTGTGCCATCAAAATATATATACTTTGGTGGTATCAAGAACTTTTTCACTAAAACATTGTAAGTTCCTTATGATACCACTAGAAAATATATACTTTAATGATATCAAAGAATAACTGAGTAATGTTTTTATTGAAGTATTGCTTCTTCCGCTTTGATATCACCAGAGTATATACACACCGTGATGGTATCACACAACAATTTAGTTAAAATGATAAGGGTATAAAAATAAAGGGGATAGTCACGTGTAAACATTTTTTTTAGGTAAAAATGTTCTTTTCTCCATTAATGTGGACATGGTATAACTCAATTCGTTTTTATCTAACCACTTCTCAACCTATTCATTTGATATTATTATTAGGTGCACATGTTTTTTTTTTTTTTTTAACTTCATACTGTTTTGTACTTGCAACTCAAATATAAACAACTAGTTATAGGTGTGGTCTTTATCTTTTAAAATCAAACACTTCTACCTATTTCACTTTTGGTATTATAAGAGACCCACACAAATAAATTATTTTAATTCCAAGTTCCCATCACAATTGAAAAGTGCTCAGAATCTTCTCTCGATATTTCTACCTAGTCTTGATTTCATCATATATGTCCTCAATCACCCTAACATACGCTACAAGCCTACAAGTACAACTTAGTGTTCAAATATCTTTTAAAAAGCTATCAAAAAACTTTATTCTATATTTTTCCTAGATTAATTGAAAATCATATGTAAGTATCTCTCCATCAACCTGTAATGCTCTATTAATATCCCTTTGAGTTAATATAACTTTCGTAGTTGAACCACTCCAACATTGTTTGCTATTGAAAAATTATAATTACAAACATTTGTTCATAGATTGAACATGAAAATATATAGTTTATCAGTTTGAATATGTTTCATGCAAACTGTCACATAGAATATCACTTACGACACATATATTTATTTTTTTAATTCTATACAAATTTAAATAATTATTTACATGCACTCTAAATTATATGACTTAAATATCACTTAAAATTAAATTAAAGAACATGTTCATACATTATATGTATATTTGAGTGGCTAAATAATAAATTGTGCCAATTTAGTCAACATAAATTTAGGGGAAATGACATAAAGAAAAGGTTAAAACAACCAAAACCTATGTTACGCTCTTGAAGCGGCAACTTGGCAATTCAAAAATTTAAATCTCGAATGAAGAGCCATATACTATTTTTGTTTTTTGAAAATAAACGAGAGGCACTAATTATTTTAACCTTTTTAGCCCTACATTTTCTCCATAAAAGTCTCATTTTCACCTTACGAATTACAAATCTCTGAATTTCCATTTCCTCTCGTTCAACCCTTCCTCCACCAAAACCCTTCTCTGTTTCTCCTCCCTCTGCCGTGAAAATGCGTGAGATTCTTCACATTCAAGGTGGCCAATGCGGCAACCAAAACGGATCCAAGTTCTGGGAAGTTGTGTGCGCGGAGCATGGAATTGATTCCACCGGAAGGTACCACGGGCACTCAGATCTCCAACTTGAGAGGGTGAATGTGTATTACAATGAGGCTACCGGTGGACGGTTTGTTCCTAGGGCTGTGCTTATGGATCTGGAGCCAGGGACCATGGACAGCATTAGATCTGGGACTTACGGCCAGATCTTTCGCCCTGATAACTTTGTTTTTGGACAATCTGGTGCTGGGAACAACTGGGCTAAGGGTCATTACACCGAGGGTGCTGAGCTGATTGATGCTGTTCTCGACGTTGTGCGTAAAGAAGCTGAAAACTGTGATTGCCTGCAAGGTGTTTGTTTAATAGCTTTTATGCTTCCTGATCTGGTTAATTGTATTATTTCTTTGCATTTCTGACTCCCACCTGTTTTCTTTATGTATTTAAGATATGCTGCTCAGATTTTGTTACTTTTTGTTAATATGTATATACTGTCTTATATGAGTCTATCTAATGTTAAATCTAAAAACGTTATGCAGCTTAGTTAAGAAAATCTAGAAATTATATTGCAAACCTTCACTAAATCAACTAGGGATATGTCTTTTTACTTTTCGTGGCAATAAGTCAGATATTTTCAGTTCAGCATCAGCACCTACCCTGTACTTGTTTTTTGAGTCAAGGAGATCGAGAATGATTCAATTATCAATAGGTGAAAGGGGTTTGCGAGAGAAAAACCTGAGAGGTAAAGCTGATAGCCTAATTGACTTAAAATTTGTTAGAAGAATATCTACAGTAGAAAGAGAATAACACAATGGAGAAGAGCAGTTTAAAGGGAGTGGAAAAGTTGAGTATCAGACAATGAAGTAACTTAGCAAAGTTTGGTTTGATATTCTATGTAAGAACCTAGAATCCAATCTATTTAGTATATAACTGGAGGTAAAGATACTTGTATGGATCATTTTGATGACTAATGTGTAATTTTATCTTCTTTAGTGCTTATATGTGGTCTCATATGCAGGGTTTCAGGTGTGCCATTCTCTGGGAGGAGGGACTGGGTCTGGAATGGGAACCCTTTTGATTTCAAAGATAAGGGAGGAATACCCAGATAGAATGATGCTCACTTTCTCTGTTTTCCCATCTCCAAAGGTTTCAGACACTGTTGTTGAGCCTTACAATGCCACTCTGTCCGTTCATCAGCTTGTGGAGAACGCAGATGAGTGCATGGTTCTTGACAACGAGGCATTGTATGACATTTGTTTCCGTACCCTCAAGTTGACAACTCCTAGCTGTAAGTATCCGTAATTTAAATCCTATTCACACTGTCATATACTTATTTAGGCAGTGATTTTTGTGAAACGATATTTAGCATTGTGATAGAAGATATCAGCACCCTCATTGATAAGTGTGTTTTCAGGCTTTTTACATCATATTCACCAGGCATTGATGGTCTCACTGGTGGTGCATTTACTATTTTCCCCTCTTGAACCCGTTTTGAATTTATTTCTCCCTTTGTTGTCTTGATCTGAAGCATTCTCAACACACATAAATAGTATTCTCACTTTCAAAATATATTATTATGTTTAATTCACTAATATTGTATCTATTGATGAAAAATTGCATGTTGAATGTAGATTGATGGTGTTTTTCACTTGTACAAAATTATGATATTATGTTTAGTCAAGTAGTGCATTTCTATAGGTCCTCAGTAGTTGGTAATACTGACCATCTGTGAGAGACATCAAGTCTGTAAATATTATCAATTATTATTTTTTACCTCCCTCATTTTTAATCTGCATAAACCTACTTTTCTGACATAGTGTTGTTTGGTTAGCTAACATATTGAATAGTTAATATCTCTATATGCTTCATGATGTTGTGTATACTGTATACTTTGTTATACAAGGTTGCACATACTGATTCTGGTTCTTCATCTTCTAACAGTTGGTGACCTGAATCACCTAATATCTGCAACCATGTCCGGAGTAACTTGCTGCCTCAGATTTCCCGGCCAGCTTAACTCTGATCTCAGAAAGCTTGCTGTGAACCTCATTCCTTTTCCCCGTCTTCACTTTTTCATGGTTGGGTTTGCACCACTTACCTCACGAGGCTCCCAACAATACCGTGCTTTGACTGTCCCTGAGTTAACTCAGCAAATGTGGGATGCAAAGAACATGATGTGTGCTGCTGATCCTCGACATGGCCGTTATTTGACAGCATCAGCTATGTTCCGTGGAAAGATGAGCACCAAGGAAGTTGATGAACAGATGCTTAATGTGCAGAACAAAAACTCTTCATACTTCATTGAGTGGATCCCAAACAATGTTAAGTCAACAGTCTGTGATATTCCACCAACTGGTCTAAAGATGGCTTCAACTTTCATTGGAAACTCAACCTCAATACAAGAAATGTTCCGTCGTGTTAGTGAACAATTCACGGCCATGTTTAGGAGGAAGGCTTTCTTGCACTGGTACACTGGGGAAGGAATGGATGAGATGGAATTCACTGAGGCTGAGAGCAACATGAATGATTTGGTCTCTGAATACCAGCAGTATCAAGATGCAGTGGCAGATGAGGACGAGGAGTATGAGGAAGACGAGGATGACGCATATCATGGCTGATGTGACCATGCTGTGTAATTTTACCTATATGTAATGTAGTTGTAGTTTCTTTCCAGTTGTGGTTGTAACCTTAACTACCATCTATCCGAACCCATCCAAGAAAATGAACTTTTATTTGTACTTGTCTTTTACTGCAAATACAATTAGTACTTGTTTTTGATTCTCTTGAAATATTACTGCTTGCATATTGAAGGTTATCTTTACCCATATTCGATTACGAGTTATGTAGATCTATATTGAAAATGTAGGATTACGCAAGAAAATTAGCTCAAAACATTTCTGACCACTACATTTTGGGTTCTGTCCCAAGTGCGAACGAGCCTCGGGCTATTAGCTATAAAGTGCGCCTCTAATAATTGGATCTTAAATACACTATATACTTTAACTTAATATGACCTAATTTTATTTATATTCAGTACCATAGATAAATGTTACTATATTGTTTGTTTATTTGTCGCAAATGCTATACATTTTTTTTTACATTGTTTTTTTTTTTGCAAATGTTAGATACTTTTTTTTTAGACAAAGGTAACAAAAATGATACATACATTTTTTATATTGTTTATTTATTTGTTGCAAATGCTAGATACATTTTTATCCCGACAAAGCATATGTCTATTATCGATTTATATTTTCCTATGCTATATTATTTGCATTGCTAGAAGTTGGAAATTGAAATAAGTAGTATTCTCTCCGTCTTATTTTATTTGTTCAACTGTGATTTGTAGAATACGACTTGGGGGGGGGGGGCGTAGCCTAGGTTGGATTTTCATATCGTCCTTTTTAAGTTGAGTTAGTTTGCAAGATAGTTATTAATAAAAAAAATTATTTTATTATAAAATAAAGAATTATAACATAATAAAAATATATTATGAATTAAATATAAAATTATTTTTTAATTTTATAAATTGGGCAACTGTGATTGAATGAAATTTTTTCATTTTCATGCTTTCTCCATCCTCTAAAGAAAATATAAAGAAAAGGAAGAAGAGAAACAGAAGTAAAAGTGAGGCTTCGAAGAGCTCCTCCGCCGCAAGGGTGAACAAACAAATAGCAGTTTCGTCTCTTTCCTCCGGTTGAGCATAAATCCATTTCAATAAGAGCAAAACAATACAGTTTTGGAAAAGATTACCTGAAAAAATGGCTAATGCTCTCGTAAACAGAGCAGCTACAGTGAATCAGGCCACCAACTTCTTCAGAGCCTCTTTCGGTTTCCTCAGAAATCTGAGCACTGCAACCCCTACTAAGAATCCTTCTACTGATGGACCTAAAAAGCCCAAAAGGAAGAAGAAGAAGAATCTCTTTGAGGTGGCTCAGTTTCTACCCAATTGGGGTATCGGTTATCACATGGCCAAGACTCATTGGGCCAATGTCTCCTATGAGATCACAAAAATCAATCTTTATAAGGTATCTCTATCTTTTTCTGGGGATGTAATAGCTTGATGGTCATTTGGGGTTTACTTTCTAGGGTTTATGTACATTTCTTTTCATTTTGTGGATCGTTTTGTTTTTGCAGGATGGTAGACATGGTAAGGCTTGGGGACTCGCTCATAGAGATGGTGAGTTTTTCTTTCCTTTCCGCTTTTAGGGTAAAGGACTTCATTCATTGGATGTAGTAAAGGCTGATGAAAAAGAAGTTAGTTCCTGTACTTCAAGGAATACAAAATTGCTCTAGATTATTTACACTAAGAGTTCATATCAACAACTAAGATTCATCAAACATCTAGCTATCATGTCAAAATATTCCGTTCGCATGAAGAGACCATCTGCCATATCTTTCTATGGGATTTGCTAATTCTCCATTGATCCCAATTAGTGTAGGCATATTGGAGACTATGGGATTGGAATACCACCTGGTACACTCCAAAAGACACGGGAACCTATATATATTTTATCACAGAAAACATGAGAAGGTGATATACATTATCAGCCTCCTGCATAGATAATAATACTCTGTTAGACAAAACAGTTCCACTTGTTCTGAGATTATTTTAAGCTAGAGATGTTCGCAGGAGTGCTAACCAACTACAGTAAGCAAGCTTTATAGGGATCTCAATCTTCCAATTGAGCTGCCATGACCTATAGTCGATTATTCTGTTGCTGCATATTTATCCTCCCCAGTAAATTTTTTTCCTTTCCTCCCGAGTACATTTTTTTTTCTCTCGCATATGAATTGTTGCTCTTAGTCTCTTATTCATGAGAATTGGGTTTTTGAATTCATGTGTTGAGCTCTGATTTCCTAATTGGATGATCATAAAGTGTTCAATTTTCCTGCCCATTTTTTGTACCTTGGATCAAGTTTATGTCAAAAATTATGCTTTTCAAATCGCACTCGATGGTGTGGCTTTGCGGTCAATAAAGTGGGTTAAAACCATGGGAGACAAGTTCAAATCCTAGCTGAGGCAAAAAGTTCTAGGTAATTTCTCTCCCTGTTCCGGTGTGTGGCAGACAAAGTTACTTGGTACCTGTGCTAGTGGGAGGTAGCAATTATCCAGTGGAATAGTCGAGACGTGTAAATTTGCTTGAACATCATCTTTATAAAACAATATGATGCTTTACATGCTAAACGCATTACATCATCTTTATAAGACAATATAACACTTTTTTGAGAATGAAAAAAAAGTAGGGGTAAGTTGGAGTTTGTCCTAAACACATTACTAGTTATTTTTTAAATAAAATTGGCCTGAAGTAAAGCGCACTGGATAGATATGACTACATAGGCGATCTCCACATGCTTTGGGATTTGATGTGCCCTTTTTTTAGTGATGATGTGCAAACTTCAGTGCAAGCATCCAGATAGTTTTTCTGGGTTTAGCTCCCAAATTTCTCTTTTTTTTTGATAAGGCGATAATAAGTATACATAAGTTGAACACTTTTCTGTATATGTTAGTAGGTTTCTTTTTTGGAAAATGCTTTTTGCCAACAAATGTCTCTCTCAAACAGGAGTCATCTTGCTTTGTATATTTTTTACTGAGCGATTGGAAATTGCTATATTCCATTTA
>DF357234.1:227652-243564 GCA_000787875.1 Solanum virginianum
TTTTTTGTGTTGTGTTGCATATTGTTCAACAATGACAGTGGTAAAGCCAAGGTTGTTAGTTCGTTTTCTTTTGCAGAAGGAGGACAACATACAAAAACTTTCCAATAATTAGGGGGTGGGAATGTTGTACATTTTTCCTGTGTATTAATGAGCAAGCATGATGTTGTAATGTCCACCTAAGGTATACAGCTGTATAGCTTAGAGGAAGAAAAATCGGTAGTTGATTGTTTTGCAGTATCTTTTCTGTTACGTCTTTTCTTTTCTGAGGTTTTAGCTTAGTTTTCAGTTTGTGGTAATCATCTATAAGCCAACATGATAATATGGAACCGTCTGCAATCCCAAACCAAACTATATGCAGTCCTCCATATGCGACTCCACTTATCCTTGTTTGCACGTCTGTGATCCAGGGTTTGTGAAATCTGTGGTGCAGTAGCAGTGAATGTTATTGGAGGGCAGGCAAGTGAAGCCAGCAATGCTACAGTAGCCACTGTGGGAGTATCGAGTGCACCTGTAGTCCTTTCTGAAACCCAAAGATTCTGGCATGGACGCCGCATCATGAATTTCCTGCTTGCATGCATGATATTTGCCTTTGTCATTTCATGGCTTTTCCACTTCAAAATATTCCCCTGAATTTCATTTAAGATCGTCCTGGCTGGACTTGTTTTCAGTGACATCGTTAACAACTCAACCCTGGACAATTTACGATATAGAGGTATATTTGGGCTGAGGAATTTTCAAGGCAAGATAGCATTTTGATACAAGTCATTGCACTTCCCAAGAGTGTTCCCCTGCGGTGCTCATTTGAGAAAATGACTTGTAACTCAGAATGCAAGAGACGAAGACAACCAGTGACTTATTTGTTCATCAAACATCATGTGGAAAGAATTCTCCCCCATCAGTAGCAAATTATCCTCCGTATCCATGTTAATATCTCCGATATATCCATATTAAGCAGCAGTGATGGTGCAGTGTATTCTGTTGTATTTCATTATCGCACTTTTTGTACAAATATTTTCATGTTCCTTAGTTTGTCAAGTGTGTTCAAGTCAGCACTCTTGCTTCTGATATATTTAGCCTGTGTTCTCTTGTAATTTCTCTGCATCTCAGTAAACTGCCAACCATTTATGGAGGGCTGTCTTATATTTGATTAGACTGTAAAATGACACTGTATTTTAGACAAGTTTTGAATGTTCTGCACTTCTAATCCTTTATATGCTATCATGGATTTGGAAACCTTTGAACACCATGCTATATTGCAGTTTATCTATAAAGAAACTGGAGTTCGAAAATAAATACTATAAACCTGTATTTGTTACTTTGGCCAACAATTTGGTCCCAGTTCTACATCTACATCTCCAGAAATGTCAATTGAATTTGCATGATAACTTACAAAAGTGGGAGATACAGCAGTTCTCCCAGAAGGCAGGAGGAGGATAAAAATTAATACCTGCCCTCTAAGGGATGTTATGAAGAAACCTTTTGTGCCACAATTAGTTGATATTGGAGAATCCTGTATGAAAGATGATATATACAATGTCTTTTTTATGTAGAACTATATTCGATAACCTATAGATATTTATTGCCTCATTCTTCTGAAATCCAAGGACGAGCCATCTCTGAGTGTTTCCCGGGCATCTGAATCCATTCCCAGAGTGAAGAGTGCAGCTGCCTGAAGATAGAAAGCAGGGGGCCAATTGGAAAATTGTACTTGGGCTTGCATTGCGTCTGCAAGCGCTTCTTGTGGTTTGTTACTCATTAGGTAACATAAGGAGCGCCTTGCAAGCACTGTTGGGGACTTAACATTTCCACCCTCAAGAAACTGCAGTGCAAACAAACAAGCTATTTGAGCAGTACTCAATTTTTGATGGCTGGTAGATCACTACATGACTTGCAAAAAAATGGCGCATCTTATGGATTGACACAGGATATCCTTGTTTCTTTTTCTCTTAGAACTATTGCAATCATTTTAATAATGAAAACGATACTAACTAATTGTACCAGGTGCAAAATCATGTGCAGTTCCCAAATTGATTGCTTACCTGTGTGTAGCATTTGATTGCAGTTGCAAAATCTTTATCTCTAAATGCAGAATCGCCTGCTTTCCTAGTATTCAGGGTCTCTTGTATTTGATTAGCCCACATCTGAAAGGAAAGCTGTAAAAGCAAAAGAGTTTCACATAAGTTTTGCCCCTCAAAATCCAATGGAAGCTGCTGATACAAAAAAGTCTTCCCTCCCTCCAGTTGAGGGATTCTAAGAGTACTAACCTCATTAGCGATCCCCTCATCCTCCTTGTATCCAGCCTTTTCTAATATCTCATGTATGGCAGTTAAATTGCATGTCGAACAAGCCTCACCAAGAGGTGTTAAAGATGCTTGGGCAGGTGAGGTGGTTTCATGAGCAATACTCATCAGAACGTTCGATGGAACCTTCGAGGTATATCACGTCAAATAACATGTAAATTTTAGAAATAACTGTCTTCATTCAAAAAAGCAAAGGAAGAAATAGCATGCATCAATTCTAAAACAAAAGGAATAATTACATCTTTTTCTTTCTGAAGAGGTGTTAAGGATGTCACAAGAGATTTCACATTTGGCCTGTCACGAGGTTCATACTGCAAACAACGTGAAGCGAGTTGAACTAACTTAGTGCCATCATCCTTTGAGAAGTGACCTACCAAGCATGAGTCAATAAGCACCAGGAAATTCTCTTCACGTATAAGGTCAAGTGCCTGCAGAAGAAAACATATGAGTTTGAATCAGAAACGGTTCAGTTGGAACTATTTAAGATGCAGAGAATGAGTGAATAAATAGGGCTATTCATAAACATTTTGTAGTTCAAAGATTCTTCTATTGACCTGAGCCCACACAGTACTTTAAAAGATTTACTACAACTATGTTTTCTGCGAGTCTTTTAGCCCTGTCAGAGATTTATATACAAGTAGAAAATAAGATCTTTTAGTACTTTTCACAGTTCAGCTTTTATTTTTGTAAAACATCAGCCTGAGATGAGTTTAAATTGAGAAACACGATTAGTGAGAATTGACATAGTTGAGCCCATCTTGTTTGGGATTGAGGCATAGTGTTATAGAGGGCTTAGATGAACCCCGTAAATCTCAATATAGAAAGCTCAATCAAAGATAATGGGCAATAGCGTGTTTTCTTCACATCATTTCAAACCTTTGAATCATCAATGCTAAGGCCTGTGAAAATTACAAAATCAAACAAGCTCTAAAACTGAAGAAAACTTCACAAATAAAGGGGAGATCATCAAGCTATAACATCTGAGTGTTTATTAGCATATCCTCGTGCGCATAGAAAGCTGTTATTAAACTCAATATCCTTTTTTTTTCTCTTCTTAAAATCGGGAACAGCTTTAAAAACAAACTCAACACTTACATGGCTTGGAGGAATATGCTTCCCACTAAGAAGATCAAGCAGCAGGGCACCAAAACTGTAAACCACACTCTCAGGCGTCACCTTACCTGCCATTACAATCACGATAAAACACTGAAACAAATAACTGATTGGAAAAAGTAGATTATCTCCAATTGCTTTGATAAACACATGTTGAGGTTAGTCACTTGTTAGTCTTAGAAGATTCAAACTTGTTCACTATGAAACTTCTTCATGTTATAGTATTAGACAACGATGATGTTAAATCCACGAAAATGCTAGAACTCTTGTAGCCAGAGACAATAAATCATTCTCAAAACAATGTATATAACAACCAATTTATATAAACAGAAACCAAGAGAAAAGAAAGATATCTATCATATTAGGTGAACCAATTAGATTTCAATCTTCTTTACTAACACCTCATTCTGCGAGCTGTTTGTCAATGATCAGCATTTAAGTTGTTCCACAATTTGGTGGCGAATTACAAACATTTTGGTATATTGCCTTTGAATCTGAACAAACCTAGAATTTTAACAGGTGATAGTTGAAAACTTGAATGCAGTTGAAAACTTGAATGCAGCAGATGTACCTGTCTTTAAATATTCTGGAGGGGTGAAGGCCAAGTTGGTACTATAACTCTTCCCATCCCTACTGTTCTTCATTAAGCCAAAACATGATAGCCTTGGTTCGCACTCCTGTCATGTGTTGACTCATAGTAAGGACAAGGACATACAGATGGCTTGATGTTTATCTGAGCGCCAATACATGTAGGGTAAAGACTAAATGTAAACTTACTTCATCGAACAAAACTCTGTAAGAATTTAGGTCATGATATAGTTCTCTCCCTTTACTACTGCAATAGTCCAATGCTTGTGTTAGATACAAAGCAACTCTCAACCTCATCGCCCATTCCAATGGTCGATTATCCCCTGAATCAATTGAACCAACATAAACTACAGTTAGGCAAATTTTTTGAAAAAAAATCTTGTTACATCACGATACTGCAAGTTTTTGGCCTCATCCAACAAGACAGTTAACGGTTTGGGTTAGATAAAGACTAGTTTAAATAGTGATTGCTTAAGTTGGCAATTCAAGCACATTAACCACACACAATGAGAATGAATTCGAAGTATATTCAATTGCTTTCTCTCTATCTTATCGATCTCAAAATCTGACAAAAAAAAAACAAGAAAATGGAGAAAAACTTACAATGGAATAAATGCTTAGATAATGTTTCATGATGCATAAATTCAGCCACTAGCAGCCTCTCATCCCCTTCACAGCAACACCCTAGCAAATTAGCCAACCACTTACTCCTTAGCTGCCCCACTGTTTTTGCTTCATCCTTAACAATGAACACAGTTTCCAAATTAATACACAACTAAATTCCACTTAGCTAGCACTAATTAACAATCAGTTTGACTCCCTAATCAGCTAAATCACAGCTCCTCTTTCATTAGTCACACAATTAAACACGCTATCACAGCAGACAAGAGGTTTTTGAGTTTATATCTCTTAGCAACTCAAAAAGCAAAACATATTTACGCGCCTTAGACTCATAAAAAGGAAACAGGACTACAGTTGCCAGCGAACTTATATCTGCAAGGTTCACAATGAACCATTTGTGCATAGTTAGTGGTGGGAAGGTAAAATGTATGCAGAACTTATCATGATATGCGAAAAATGCTAATTGAACCTCAATGAACACGAAAAATGAATACTGACAAGAAATTGCCGAGAATCAGGCCATGCTGACGACTGGAAACGCTTAATAGCTATCCAACGGCCATTACCATCAAGCCGGCCTTTAAACACAATATTTGGGGCTTTATCTCCATGTTCAGAGACGATATTATCGTCGGAGAAATTTGAGGTGGCAGCTTTCAGCTCCTCCAAACGGTATTCTTTGAAAGCTGGCAAATTTAACTGTTCATTCTCCGCCCATTTTTCTGAACAAAAAGATCAATGATGACTCATTTACATATAACCAAAATTGATTCTTGAAACTCCCATTTAGTCAAAAAAACAAGAAAGAGCTTACCAATATCGGCGGAATACATAATGTGAGACTTGACATTTGAAGACCATAAACAGAAACACAAATTGGAACAACGACCACCCATCATAAGAATTCTCAATTTTTTTTTTTTTAAAAACAACCTTTAGGGAGAGACAAAGGGGTCACATTTGTGACCCCTTTAAACTAGAAACAATGGGAAAATTTTCAAATTGTAATGGTGAGTTTCAAATTTCAATAACATTCAAATTTGTTTTCAAAATGACCAAAAATGAAAAATACCTCCCCAAATTCTGTATTATGGGGTATTTTCTGCCTATTTATTTTGCAGTGATCAAGAATTTTAACTACTATACATAATATGGATCCCAAAGGAAAGAGGGAAAATTGTTATTACATTCTCTGTTTCTTACGGTTGGGATAAAGAAACATAGAACAAAGGGATAAAAAGGGCCTTTTTTGACCAAAGCTGCGATTTTTATATGCTCTATTCTTTCGGAAGAATTAACGTTGTAATCATATTTGCATTGACTAAAACAATTTCACAGCAACATGCATTAACGAAAATGAATTAATAATATATTCACTCCGTTTTATATTACTTATCTATGTTATTATTTCAATTGAGATAAAAATATATACTCTCTTCGTCTCAAGTTAATTAAATTTTTGAGGATTTTGTCAATTTTTAAAATATTTGAATTATTCAAAGTGTGAATATTTAAAACTTTTTTCATATTTGCCCTACCATTTTATTGAAGTTTTATGAAAATAAATTACACTACATATTTATGATATCACAAAAGGCAATAATGGAAAGTATGCTATAAATTTTGTCTTTGAATTTTTTTTAATATGTGTGCATTACCTTATAAATTCAAAAAACGAGTCCAAATATAGGCAATTCGTTCAATCTGTCAAAAATTTTATGGGCTCGGGCTCAAGTTAATTTAAATTGGGCCACTCATTTTGAAAAAAATTTCAATTAAGTCTAAGTTAAACTCGAATTTTAACCCGTTCTAAGGCTTTTTACTTGTATTGATGTAATGCATTTGTTCTATCGATTTTATATTTTTTTTTATCATTTATCTATCTATTTGTAAATTTTTTTTTTAATTTTCTTGAGTTGAAATTCAAATTGTGGTTATAATAAGTAAATAATAATATTAAAATTCTTGAGATTGAACGGATCAAATTGGAGAGTCATGACCTAACCCAAATTTTAGCCTATTTGAGGCCAATCCAATTGACCACAAAGTAAATTTTAACGAATTATTACTTAACTCAATTTTTATTTCAATTCATTTAAACATTCTCAACCTCTGGGTAATAATAGAAGTGCTGACATGAGACTTAGTAGGGTCAAAACCAATTGTGTTTAAAGTTTGTTGGCAATGAAAAATATATTTAAAAGGTACGATGAATGATAAATATATATTTTTTTAAAGTATAAGAGCAAATGTGGCCTTTTCTATTAAAAAAGTATTTGTCCTAAGTTATTTATCAATTTATAAATCAAAATATTAATTTCTTTTAAAGTATAAGTATTGTAAAGTTTATTCATTATCAACCTTTGTAGTACGATAAATAATTAAACATAAATAGTGTACACTTAAATGATAAATTAGTCAAAGTGCTTTATTACTTGAGTATAATATTTTTAAGACACGAAAAAGGAAAAAGTCAACAAGTAATAAAATACGAAGAAAGTATATATTTGTCTTTTAATTATAAGTAATAAAAAAATGTTTTCTAAAACACTTATCTTATTCATTTGTTTGCTGCAAATATTAAATGAAATTTCCCTACAATGCGTATCGTGGTATAGTTAATTTATTTTTTAGAAAAATGAAGGTTTTCTTCTTTTATTCTTTTTTAATAACGTCTTCTTTTGCTATAAATTTTTTAGATTTTATTTAAATCCTTTTGTAATACCTCACATTATTTTAGAACCAAGTTATGCTGCTGGTACATATTTGAATAATTCGAAGGATAAGTATATCTATAAATTAGAGGACATTCATTCATTTGATTTCATATAATGTCATGTAAAATATTAGAATTTGCATAAGTTGACACACGTATGTTTTTTAATCAATTTTTTAGTATAAATAAATATATTATTTAATATAAAATTAAATTGTCCAAAATAAATACGAACTAGAAATACATTTGATGTTGCCAAATAGAAACATTTTTTGGGGGACATGAATTTTCACTAGAATAGAAGCATAAACATTTATATTCTCCGACACAAACTGCATCAATGAAATCAGGTCCATGTTTTTTCTGGCAATCATCCATACAAAATGGGTTTTTCCTATCACAACCAGGAATCACAACATCTATTTGACATATTCCAAACTCGGCATTAGTTGAGAGAACTTGAATCATTACGAACACACCTTAAAAAAGAAAAAAAAAGTTTAATGGAAAGAAAATGAAAGTAATTGTACAATTTGAAAAGCAAATAACAATTGTATACACCATCAAATGATGTGGTGCAGTGAGACTGCTCCTCTCTTAATCAGAGGTCTCGAGTTTGATCCCTAGGTATGAAAAAAATTCTTTGGCAGGGAGTGATTCTCCCCAAATGAAACCCTACACAGCATGAATCTATGTGTAATCGAGCTTCATGTGGGTACCAAACACCAGATGAAAAATAAAAATAAAATAAAATAAATGATTGTATTTAAACATACCGCAAATACAAGCAATGGAAAAAATGGAATAGCGGAAAAATGAACCAAGGTGTTCCATTGTTGAAGAATATATTTATTGAATAAACTAGTTATGTTTTTAGTCTTTTATACTAGAGATTGTGTAATTATTAATTTGACTAATGTACAATAAATGAGGATTATTTTTAGTTGCCATATTAAAACAAGGAAAAGTGGATCTACTTAATAATTATTAATTGACCAATATATGTGCTTTATTGACCATCAAATTTCAAACAAAATGTTAAATATTTTGGAGCAAAAAATCTAATCAATTTCACCTAATTATTCTAGCTTTAAAATTTATCTTGGAAAATAAAGTGATCACAATCTGGTCAACTAATAATGTCTTTTATCCTTTTGTGATTGATTTGGCTAGTAATGTAATCACTTGTTTTGTTATACTGTATATCATTAGTTCACTATTAATAGGATAATTTTACTAAATCATCCTCTGAATATAATAAATACAATATTTTAAAAAATGTAATAGAAAAATAACTATAATCAATCATAAGGGTAAATCAAATTATGTTTAGTTTTTCTAAGGATAACCCATTATGGGTTATGCAAAAACTTACGTTTGAATAGTGTAATTGCGTAAATGTTGAATAGAAACATGACTTGTATAAGGTGTCAAGATGAGGACAAGTTAGGAGAGCGATTATGACTTATAGCTTTTATTGAATGTACATATAATAATAATAATAATAAGATCACATATTTAAACCCCTGACATGTCAATTTATCAATTATGGAGGACTAATATTCTACAAGCTTAGCTATATAGTTTAAAAAAAGAACTATAGAGCCTTCTTGGTTTGATGTTTCACCATGTTTGGTGGCAAGTCTAGACCTTTGCATCCAACAGGGGAAAGTAAAGGGAGCTGTGACAAATATAGCAACAAAACTCCACCTGGGATCTTCTGGCAAAACATTGATTCACTTCAGAAGTTTTTTTCTGCAATCAAGTTTTCATCTGGAAGATTTCTTGATTTCTACCATTTAGGACTGCTATACAAATGGAGAACGCCTGCAGAACCTTCAGTGACGTGCTGAATTCGACTGAGAAGATCCCATCCTTAAACCGGGACAAGCTGAAGACAGGCATGCTGTCCTGTTCTCCCCCCTGCCAAACAAGAACAGAAAGATCATCATTGTGTACTTGACATTGGATCAAAATTGAAAAAATATGGAGTTGCATATTTTGTAGTTATGTAGATCATACCTGGGGTAGAAGTTCAAATCTTTCAGCATTAAGTTCGGGTTTGAGACAACTGGATATCGTTCGATGATTGAAAAGTAATTTTATTTGGCAACCCAAATCCCATCCACCACAATCACAGGATCCACCTGACTTCCATCTCTCAATCAGTGAAGAAGGCTCCCCTTTACTAGGTAGGCTATGTGCACCACCAGGAAGGATAGCTGTCATGCTAAGATCTTCAAATGAATTTGTTAAACCTGAGGCTGAAATATCATTGCAGCCGCAATCCTGATGGTTACTTTCATTAGGACACGTAGTGTTTCTGTTGGGTAATTTGACAACAATAGCTGCAAGCTCATCATTTGGCTGATGTCTAGCATCTGTTGCAAACAAAACAAACTCCCTAGTCCTAAACTGTGAGTCAAGTTTGTGTCTGTTCGATTCGGAGAATGGAACATCAGAAACCTTCATCTTGCCTACGACATTAGGCATAATTCCACTGCCTGTGTTTTTTCCGGCTTGATTTAACCAACTTCCACTCTTTTTCTTTGTCTCATGAATGGTGAAGAAAGTGTAAATCCAGTAACTATTGTCCTTCAAAGTAGAACTAAATTTCTTCATTGTGGCTGCTAAAATGTCAACTTCATTGTCAACTGCAAATGTGAACAGTGGAAGACCATTCTTCACAACTACTTGGAGGAGAGCTTGCAATGTTGATGGTACATACGTGCTTTTAGAATGTGGGTCATTGATATCAATCAATCTACAGCCCCTCAAATCCAGTTTGACTTTCAATGAGCGTTTTGTAGGAGATTCACTGCGTTTCGTGGATGATCCAGTAACATTATCACAGTTGCCTGTCTTTGGCTTCAGCAGTGGGTCTAGCAACCTCCTTAAAGGACTAGTCCGGGCTCGGCCAGTTGTGTCTGATTTAATGCAGCCTGTCTCAAATGAGGACGAAGTTTGAGGTTTATCTGAACCAGATTGATCTGCAGGATGTTTGACCCCTTGTGATACAGTTGTCGTATCTTTTATACCAGAAAACTGGCCAATCCTTCCTATTGCCATGCTAAACCGACGAGTTGGAGAAGAATTTCTGACTTTTGTAGTTTCTGAAGAATTAGGGGCAATTGGATTCTTAAGCATGGTAGTTGACTTCTTTTCTAGTTTGTAATTGACTCTGGGTGGGCTGGGAACCTTTTTACCAGAATATGCTGAAGCCTGAATTGTCTTAGCTGAAGAGCTAGTATCCTTTGCGTCTATTGAGCTCGGTTGTCCCATTTTCGACTCACCAGCTACATAAGGGAGGGGGCAGGAATTAGGCATATCAGGAGAGAATGGTCCATGGTAGAATGCAGAAATAAATCCACACGAAAAGCTCTGTCTGCTTGGTTTCACCACTTCCTGGTTTCTAGCTACTGAATCAGGTGGGAAGTAAGTACTGAAGCTGTTAGTTTCTTGGCCAGGTTCTGGTACTTGACGAGCATCTGATTTATGTTTCTCTATGAAATCAAAATCATCAACCCCATGACATGATTCTACTAGCTCATTCTCTCCTTTTGGAATACATTCTCTATCTTGGATCTTGATATCCCCCTCGGAACCTGTTGTTCTCTTCTGTGCCTCTACATCAAGTGATTTCCTAACACGTGAAGTCCTCAGAGGGAGTTGATCTTTGCTGTGTTCTAGCAGATTTATTTGACTATCTTGGATCTTGATATCCCCTTCGGAACCTGATATTCTCTTCTGTGTCTGTACATCAAGTGATCTCCTAACACGTGAAGTCCTCCGCGGGTGTTGATCTTTGCTGTGTTCTAGCAGATTTATTTGTTGATTCTCGTGAAGAAATTTAGCTTCTCCAGGTTTTAGGTTCTTCAAATGTCCACAACTTCCTGATTTGACATCACCATGAGTGTCATCAGGCGGAGATGCATAATGTGATTGTGATGTAGGACGATGAATCCTCCGATGGGCAGGGGAGCAGCTTCGGGCTCTACTAGAATTGGATGAAGATCCCTCCATTGAGAAAACTGACAAAGTATTGCTGCTTGACGGTGAACACACACTACTTCTACAAGGTACATTTACATGTTCGTGTCGCCATTTTTCAAGAAAACGCCAATCTAGGACGCCGAGACTGAAAGCTTTGTCCTGTAGATTTCCCCCCTTTTCCAGATAATTAGGCAACCTTGACATGTATTTAACAAGCTCCTCATTCTCGATTCTCTTCCTTTCAACATTCTGCTTAGGCTGCCTTTCCATTTGTTACACCTCGCATGAATTCTCGAATCCCTGGCAGAGGTAAAAAAGGAAACACAAGAGATTATTCACATGTTTAGGCCCTTTTGATGAAAATTTGTTGCATTAGACTATAGTGTAACCAGAAACATTTAGTGCAAAAGCCAGAAACAATTACCCATGCTGAATTTTAAAGATGCACTGTTTCCCTTCAGGATATTGTTTCAGTAATAATAATTAATCATTAGATGTCAGTAGCCAGGAATTAGGTGCTATACAATGAACATAGGTCTCATGGTTCCTTTCATTACAAAGATAAAAAGTTGAAAGTGATAGGCATAAAAGTTATTTTATGAACTACAACAACTCAAAAAGTTTGTTGTTTTTCTATCTTAACATGGGTTGTCTCTTGTATCTGCAGACAAGGAAATATTAGATTCCTTGCTTAAATCTTCCTTTGCCTCATCATTTTTAAGTAACCGTGGTACCCATATCAGCTTGGGCATACCTCGACTATTCTGAGAGGTACCTTTTACCTAACATCACACAAATACCCGATAACTCCCCTGGGTATTATCACACAAATACTGGATAACTCTGGCCACCAAGGAGACAAGAATTAGGCAGATACATGATCACTCGACCACACCCTTGGCACCTTAATTTCCTTATTCTCAGTTTGGTTAATTATGACTACATGATCCTGACGACCAACCAGAATCAGAAAGCTCAACACAGGATTCCTTAAAAACAGGACTTGATCTACTTTACACCTTTAACTTTTCCTCCACCTATTTCCCTTAAAAGTTATGACACACTTTTGGAAATGGAAATTCCTTTTTTTTTTTTTAACTATCATCAAGTTGGCTTGATTCAACAATGGGGTATATTTCATTGATTACAGATTATAGTTTCCTATTTAAAAAAGACCCCAATCCATACACATAATAAATTTAATCAAATTATCTTCAAGGCTGGAAGTATCCTTAAAAGACAGAAACATGATTAACCCCACATCACCCAACACCCCTTTTTCCTTTTCTAAATATATAAACATCGATAAACATTGATCCATTTTAGTTGATTCTGAGAAAATAAAAGATGTAAAATTGGGAAAAAGATATAACAAAGAAAGGGACTGCATAAACTGCTCATTTTCTTTCTCTAACCAAAAATTAATTTAATATTTCAATAACATTTTAAGAGAGCAGTTGGGCATAAAAAGGGCAGCCACCGACATCCTCCGGGGTCCCAGAAAGTGCTGCACCACCCGATTCACAGCTCGAACCCATAACCCATAAGTAACACAGAAATAAATTTATTATTACTCCGAGCTCCCTTTAATGGGGTTCTTCTATTTCTCATCATGCATCTATAAAAGAGAGATTGCAGAAAGGAACAATAACATTTTATAACATGAGAATAATTAACAAGTGAAAAGGACAGGAAACCAAACAGTCATATCATACCCATCCTGCAGAGAGAAAACATTAAAAGAAGAGAAGAGAGTACATACCTAACTCAACAACCGCTCCAGGAGCAAATCAAACAATGAAGCTGCAAATAATTTCTGTCGATCGATGCCCTGTTTAAGTCGGTGGTGAAACTAATAATTACAATTTACAAGCACATCAAAAAAAAACAGAGGAGAAAGCAAGAGAACTAGTAGTTCAGAGAAAGGAGTTCAGTTCCAAATTGATGAATTAGAGAGAGAAAAAGGGAAATAAAGTGAAAAGATGTTAGTGAGCTGCACTTTTTTTTTTGGCTGTGCCTGGCGGAGGGAGGAAGAGTACGTGGGTCACGGGCTGGTAGGGGCGCTCTTTCGACTCCACATAATAATGACTGACTCGTCATTTATTGGGATACCCTTTTTTTATTAATATAAAATAAATATTTTCAACATTCAGAATTTATGGACCTAATTAATCCTGATGTTTATTTAATTTTGTATCTTACTTCCTCTCTTTTAAAATAACTAGTTTAGTGTACGTATTTTGTATGTATATAAAAACTTATATATAAATATTACTTATTACTAAGATAAATACAATTTATAATTTTAAAAATATGATCAAAAGTTGATTATGTCTAAAGAGACAAATATTTTTTTCACTAAAATTTCCTTTATTTTTGGTATTAAATCTAAAACTTTTTAAAAATTCCTTATTTTCAGGATTAAATTTGAAAATTCTAACTTAAAAATAGAACAATCCTCTCTCTTTCGTGGTTTTTTATTGGGAAAATGATGTGATGAAGCGTAGGCAGGTTGCAAATATTTTAGCGAAATCAAGGGAATTTATTGCTTTCTGTTTGGATTATACAATACTAGTGCCAAACGTCCCATCATATGTGTATCAATTTGATCAGGTAAAGTTTTGAGAGTTTATTATTTTAATTTTTTTAATTTATAGTATATTTTAAATAATATATATATATATATATATATATTTTTTCAGAATTTATGTGATCCTAATAAAATTTTAAAAATTAATCAAATTTTTTATGTGTCATTTAAGTATTTAAATTAACTGATTTACAATACTTTTTATATAATTTTAAATTATATATATTATTCTTTTTGTTTCAATTTATGCGACATTAATAAATTTTTTATATGTCTACTAAATATTTTAAATTGTTAATTATTGAGATATAAATTTTTTTCATTATTTCCAAACACACGTAAGTTATTACTATCTCTATCCCATTTTATGTGTCATCGATAAAATTTTAAGACTAAACTCATTTTTTTAGATGTCTTGTAAAATTAATTTTTAAGAATTACAATATTTTTATGTTGTTTCCAAATACATATTAATTTTTCAATCCCATTTTGTATGACACCGATAAAAAAATTTAAAATTCATCTATTTTTTTACATGTCTTTTAATTATTTTAAATTGTTATTTATCACAGTGTTTTCCAATTTTTCTTTTAAATTTTTAAATATATAACAAAATATAAAAACAAGATAAATAAATCAAATGGAAGAATAGCATAAGAAGTACAAAGTTTTTCAAGTGGGCGTATTGACCTACTCCAACAAAATCACAAAAAATAATCAAATCGTCCATGATTTTTTTGTGTAGAATTTAAAAATAGAACAAAGAAAAAAATTAAAACAAAAGAACTATTAAAAAATTATGAATATATCTTTAAACTGTTCAAATAGACATATTGATCTATTATTTTGCTGCATGTTTGAACAACTTCATTAACACACACACACATATATATATAATGCATAAGTATAGATATAAATATAGACGTAGATATTATATATATATATATATATATAATATAGAGGTATAGATATAGAAAATATATATGCATGTTTATGTAGAAAAAAATCTAACTATATAGTACAGTACAAGAATAAATCATGGAGATAACAAAAATATTCTTTTAAATCTATTCATTAGTCCTTGCAGAATATTGGGAACAGACACTGCAACCCCACTCAACCACCCCCGCCACCTCATAAAGGACAAATGCCAACTCTGCGGTGCGACTCTATTTTGCTATGAAAATGAATAGGCAAAATAGTTTAACGTAAAAGTAGGAATTAATATGGAATTAAACAATGGTAAACAGCTTTTTAAGCATAAGTTGATGTTCTGATTATGTTATTTGAGTGAAGTAAAAAGTAACGCTACTCTTCATTTGCTTTTATTGTCAGAGTTGTCCCACACTATCTAAATACGTTATCAATTTTAAAAGGACAGAAGGATTTTTTTTTGATTAATTAAAAATAAATAAATTTTGAATTTAAGCTGACCTAAAAATTTAAAATTGACCAAAATTAAGGAAACTAAGAGATTATACTCCATCAAAATATTGAGAGTATGAATAAACTTTAAATCTAACTTGACCTAAACACTAGCTCGTTAAATAAAAATTGCACAAATTTAAAAAAAATAAGATATTATATTCCATTCGGAAGAAGCTAGAGGTGGCTGATAAAATGAGGGAAGCGAGACTGCGATGGTTTGGACATGTGTAGAGAAGGAATACCGATGCTCCTGTTAGGAGGTGCGAGAGGTTGATTTTAGGAGCTACACAGAGGGGTAGAGGTAGCCCGAAGAAGTACTGGAGGGAGGTGATCAGACATGATATGGCGGAACTTGATCTCACTGAGAACATGACCCTAGATAGAAAGAAGTGGAGGTCGCGAATTAGAGTTGTAGACTAATTAGTTGGTAGGGTTAGGTGGTTATCTAGTCATAGGGTATAGTAGAGTAGTAGTATTTTATAACATGTGTTGTCATTATTTGTTGTTTATGTGTTAATTGTATCATATTTACGTATTGTCATGTGCTTTTGGTTATTAGTCGT
>DF357234.1:243821-270135 GCA_000787875.1 Solanum virginianum
GTATTGTCATGTGCTTTTGGTTATTAGTCGTTTTTTGATGTTCCCTTTCTTTTACTTTTTGTCATATCTAGTTTATTCTGCTTATAGGTTTTTGAGACGAGGGTTCCCAGGAAACAACCTATCTACTTCTATGAGTTAGTGGTAAGATCTGCGTACATTCTACCCTCTTCAGACCCTACTTGTGGGATTCCATTGGATATGTTATTGTCGTAAGATATCATATTCCATCAAAGTGGGACTTAACATCTGATAACGCGAAAAATAATGGTTGATTTGAAATGGATCTGGCTCAATCGAATTGATAAGGAGTCGATCATGAAGTTCTCACCACAGATCCTTCTCCATAAGTTATACATATCTTCGAATTAATTGATACCATAATAAAAAAAATGAACCTTAAATTTAACTAAACCCTCAAAACCAATTTGCAATGTGAAAATGTAAAATTTTCTGAACACTATTAACATAAAGTAGCATATCCTTTATGCTAAAAGTAAAATTGCAATATCACGTGTCCTTCACAGTTCAGTACTAATGCTGCAATTATTTACATGGCAATTTGCTAATTTGTTTCTGTAATGTTATGATGAATAAATCTAAGTTAAAAAAGGCTCATCATGCAGATATTGAAGCATTATGCACCAAGTCAACAACAACATGATTGAAGCATAATGTTATATTGAAAAGTAGAATAGGAAAAGATGTTGCACAGTGAATTGTTGGGGAGACTTGATTTCACTGAATCTCACAAGATTTGCTCTAATAATCTGCTTCTCAAACTTTACCTCCTCCATCACGCTTCACAACCTAGTCATCAAACATTGCCTAAAGGTACAACAAAATGAACACTTAATTAGAGGTTGTGAAGGCGTACAATAAACCCTTATAGTCGAGTATTTTTCTGAATCCTGCACAATAGCAGGAGCTTTAGTGCACTGAATTTGTCCTTTCCTTTGTTTATTTTGTTGTACTTTTAGGCAATGCTTGATTACTAGTTTGATTATTTACCTGCCCTTTAATGATACCAAAAAGCTTTGGTTAACATTATATTCTCATCCTCAATAATGAGTATATAGCGCGCTCATTTGATCACAGCTATAGTTGGTTTTCTTATAATCATGAATTCAACTCCAATTTTTATTTTTATTTTTGTTTATTTTTCATAATATAGTTGATACCTTATAAAACATCGTTTATTCATAATGACTATATATATAACATATAACACAAAAATAAATTTAAAATATTTTGATAAATCAATTTAGGTTACGTTTTAGGTAAAATCAATGGATTTTCTTTGAAATGAATCAAATAGAATGAATGAGAACATTGAGGTATAATTGAATGGATTAGACAAATCATGCCTAGGTATGTGAACCTGTTTTGGCTATGTGTACAAAGAAATTAAAACGTTAAGTTCATGCTTAAGAATGAATAATGAAGAATAGTTCATTATTTAGAGGTAGATTATATTGGATGATATGGATATTTACTTAAATAGTGATGCTCTTAAAGAGTTAGGACTAAAATCATCGTTCCTCGACAATTATGAATTCGTACATAACTTCATCCACCGATAATATTATTTATTTTGAAATTCGTATGAATTTAAAAAATATCATTAATAAATAAAATCTGCTACAGTGAGTTTTTATCAATATTGAATTGTTACCTCGTAGGTAACATTGTAGCTTCTCCCAAAATCACCATGTGAACTTTGATGGCTATATATAATTGTTTTTTTAAGCCATAGTCAGAGCTGGTCCGTGCTTCTGCGCCTGTGTTGAGAGCGCTATCAGCCACGCAATAAATGGGGAGTTCTCATGACAAATATTTGTCGACAGAAATCTCGTGGAGGGAACAAAATAGATGATCATTTCATTCATATGATCATCACTTTCCAGACCCATCTTTTATCACCCTCACGTGGCAGAGGAAAGGTGCTACATGTATTAGTAACCTAAAAAAAACTAATTATAAATACTTAATATAATGTTTAAAAAAAAAATATTTTCATAAAGTGACTTTTTTTTTAATTGGAAAAAAAATGACACATAAAATTAAATGCAGGGAGTATATATTTTTCATAACACGATCCTAAGATACCGTTCTTATTATTAAACGTATATTTTAATAATTACACTAATTTAAGGTACTTATAAAAATTCTAAAATTTATCTGCCTTCCTCTATCTAATTGTTTTCAGTCAATAATAATCAATGGGTTAACATATTTTTCCATTTGAGGAAATTAGAAGGCGAGAACTTATCCATAAATTTAAAGCCCTTGCGACGGAACCCGATCCATTCAGACGACAATAACGACGATGCGCTCTAATTGATAAAAGCTACCGGACCCGTCCATTCAAACGACAATAACGACGATGCGCCACCATACACGTCTTTCTTCTGTACTATATTGAGAGATACAGAGACAATATTGTAATAAATAACTCATCAAAGGAGTCAAGAATAACTAAGAAGAAAGAACACATGGATAATTTGAAATGATACAACACTACTTTTACGTTTTGAACATGGAATTTTATAAACATCAACCACGCCACAGAGTCGACTCAAGACTATGATAGAAAAACAGAGCAACTTCAATACACAACAGATTCGATTATCTTTTTTATTTGCACATACATCATATACCAGTAGTAACAAATTTACATATGATTTTTCCTTTAATCCAAAGCGTCTAACCAGAGATCTCAATAGACTTGACATCAGGCTTCTTCACCTCTTCCTTGGGAACAGTAACAGTAAGCACTCCGTTCTCCATAGAAGCCTTAACTTGATCCATCTTCGCATTCTCCGGAAGTCTGAATCTTCTCATGAATTTGCCGCTGCTGCGTTCCATGCGATGCCACGTATCATTCTTATCTTCCTTCTCCACGTTCCTCTCTCCACTAATCTGAAGAACTCTTATCTTCTTCAATCTCCACCTTCACTTCCTCCTTCTTAAGCCCTGGAAGATCGGCCTTGAACACATGAGCCTCCGGAGTTTCCTTCCAGTCGATTCGGGTGTTAGCAAATGCCGAGGTCTCCCCTGTATTGATAACTGGGAAGCCTAATTCCTTGAAAGGATCAAATACATCGATTGAGAATGGATCGAAAACGCTGCTGCTTCGTCGATCGCCGAAGATTGTTGGGATCAGAGACATTTTTTTAGTGAGCTTATTGAGAATTTACCGTGTTTGCTTTTGTTGGATTTTGATATTGATTAGTAAATCATAAGATGGGAAGTGAAGGGAATGTAAAAAGGGTTTTTTTGCTTTGGTTAAAATATTTGTCCACATAGAAAAGAAAGAGGAAAAGAGAAGTGTATATATTAAATTACACCTACGCTAAGTACTAAAAGTGTTGAGGGAGAAAGGACCTCTCGCGCTGTCGTCGTCGTCGTTCGCTCGGCTACGATTTCGGCTTTGGCTTCGGCTTCGATCAAATGATTTGATTGATACATGTTTTGAACAAAATTTTTTTTAATTAATTAATTAATTATTTTCAGATCCTGACCCGGATCCGCGTGTTTTTTCCCGAATTAATTTAAATTTTTCTCCATTTTTCAACAGAAGGTTGCAATCTTTCTGAAAAGTTGCAAACCTTTCTGGTTCTTTCCCGGATTAATTTAAATTTCCCTCCATTTTTCAACAGAAGGTTGCAATCTTTCTGAAAAGTTGCAAACCTTTCTGAAAAGTTGCAAAACGTTTCTCAAAATAGGCTATATATTTCTGTTGATCCTCAGAGTTATTTCTTACGAAAAAAATCTCTGAAGTTCCTTTTCTTCTTTCCTGCAATTTTTAAAATTCTTGTGTGATATACTGTCTTCAAGTGGTTCGCTGTTATCTTAATTTGCTATATCGCTATTCTGGTGAGTAAATCGTTCTATCCTGGGAGGAAAGATTCCAATACCTCGAGTACATTGAGGAAAATAATTTTCTTAAGGACACACTGTGCATTCAGTGGGCTCGATTTCTATTTTTTATAATTCTTTTTAGACACTATTCTTATTTCTTTTGGTAATACAAATTACAAACAATCTAACAGCTTTGATTTTCAATTTATAGCATCATAGAGGAGTGTTTAGCACTTTCGCCGTACTTCTAGTCTCTATCCAATCAGACATTTCTAGAGCCAAGTAGATATTGCAGAAGCACATGTCGAGAACTTTCTGGACATTCCCGAGAGGCCCATTACAGAGATATCACACAAATGAACCAAGGAAATTGGGCTTCTTCCAGTCGGCCCAATTTTAATTCCTTTTTTGATCTAATATTTAAATTGAAAGGTTATCAAATTAAAAGGTAGATATTTTTAAAATAAATTAATCGATTTATATCTATATGTATACTATTGTATATTATATTAAAAGTGTGAAGGCCTTAATAATATTGTTTGAACTTTTTGTCCTTTATTAAAAGACTCCTCTTTAGACAAAATTGTCTTTTCACTATTTTTTAAAACATTATATTTATTATATTCAAAGGTAATTTTGTAAAATTATGCCTATCATTTACTATTTTTTAATTATTGTGTCAAATCAATAAGAGACAATTAAAGATGTTGGATCGAGGGAGTATGATATTTAATATAGTTCAGACATCCTTTAATTTGACACCGTGTGAACTAAAATCATTTTAAATATTTATTTGATTGAGAACCATTCCATTAAAAATAAAAAAAATATTTTAAGATAAATTATTTTTAATTAAAAAATAATATTTTTTAAAAAAAATATTACATAAAATGGGTCAGAGAATAATATAAAATTATTTATGAACTAGTCTGCAAAGTATATTGATCAATCTAAACTTCCTTTCTTTTCTTTTTAAAGAGTAAGAATTAAGAGCTCTAGGTTTTTCTCATATATAAAATATTTCTTTTGATATTTACTTTCACCATTTTAATTTACATCTGTTTAGCTTGATAGATAGTTTTTAAAAGTCATTTTTTAAAAATAAATAAAGTATAATTTAAAATATTCATGTCATTTTCAATTCTGTTGATCTTATACAATATTTTAATATCTAGTAAAAATTATATATTTTTTTAAAATTTTAGCTATATATAATATATTAAATTAAAAAATTAAATTAAAAAATTTAATATTTCGATAAGTAAAATATCAGCTTAACTTATAATGGAATTACGATGGAGTTAAACTAATAACCTACTTAAATGAATAAACAGATTTAATTTTGTCACCCTTGTGTGAACTCTACTCTGCTCCCGCTCACATATAATAGTGTTAAATTTTTCAATAATTATTTAAATTTATGTATTTTTATTCCTATTTTAAATATCATATAATGTGATAATAACCGAGTTTATCTATACATGTAAGACCTATAATTTTCAAATTATAATATTTTCTAGTGATAAAGAACTTAATGTTGAATAGTTCAAATGTCTGTCTTAAACCTGTTTTCTCATAATAATGCATCAAACATAACTCTAAACATTATAGATATATATAAACCATTTAAAAATGGATGTAACCTTTAAAGGATGGTATTAAAATGGGTGTGCATTAGCAAAGTTACTAGCGAGTAAAACTCGATTGCTTAGTATATTAACTGATATTTATTTTATATTTTATTTTTATAGAGAAGAGAAATGAGAATGTTTGTTACTATAAAGAAAATACTCACGAAGAGAATCAAAAGATTAGTATTTCATATTTAGATGAAATTTCAAAGCAAGTACAACTACGGCCATTATGAGGCGAGAAACAGAGTGATACAGAGACACAGCAACTTCGAATCTTCGGCAGACGCAATGGATTTGATTCTTTATTTGCCCATACATCATATACTATTACTTAACTCACAATTGATTTTTTCAGATAGAACGCCTAACCAGAAATCTCAATGGACTTGACATCAGGCTTCTTCACTTGTTCCTTTGGAATAGTAACAGTAAGCACTCCATTCTCCATTGAAGCCTTAACTTGATCCATCTTTGCATTCTCAGGAAGTCTAAATCTTCTCATGAATTTGCCGCTGCTGCGCTCCACGCGATGCCACTTATTATTGTTATCTACTTTCTCTACATTCCTCTCTCCGCTGATTTGAAGAACTCTATCCTCTTCGATCTCCACTTTCACTTCCTCCTTCCTAATCCCTGGAAGATCGGCCTTGAACACATGAGCTTCTGGAGTTTCCTTCCAATCAACACGAGTATTGACGAATGCAGAGGTTTCCCCTGAATTGGAAACTGGGAAGCCTAATTCCCTGAACGGATCCCACAGGTCCATTGAGAATGGATCGAACTTGCTGCTGCTTCTTCGATCGCCAAAGATCCTTGGAATAAGCGACATTTTCGGTGAGTTTTTGAGAACTTTCTGTTTTTGCTTTGATTTGTTTGCTTTCGATTTTACTGGTTCAAGGAGGAGAAAATGATGGATGTGTTTATATAAGGACTTATTGAAGCGTCACGTACTTTCTCGATATTTCATATTTCTGTTCTTCCGAATCATTCTCGATATTTCTGGATCAATATACAAAGATTTCTGGAGAAATCTCGTTATGGACTCGAAGAGTAGAGGATTTAGCGGCCCAACTCTATCCTTGTCTAATATGAGGGTTGGGCCCAAATTTTATTTTGAAGAAAGTAAAATGTTTAAATTTTTTCATGTAGTAATTCAAAATTATCTAAATAATTAAGTTTCATAATTTAATTATAGAAGCGTTTATATAATTCGTGTGATACTTGTATACGTATATATAATTCGCTATATCATTCACAGTTTTTGTATAGTGTTTGTATATTTCGCTATACAATTTATGCACAATATTTGTATAATTTGTTATACAATCCACAGTGATTGTATATTTTGCTACACAATTTAATTCACACAGAATTTTTACATAATCGCGCGAATTACACAACTCAAACTCTAATTACAGTTAGAAATTTGCAGTGAGCCATAATTAATTCAAACTATAACTATATTAGCTAATTAACTATTATATGTTTGCTTATCCGTGTAATTTTTTTATAATTAAATAAAATGTTCTTGGTCAAAGTTTTTTATTCAGAATAACTAAATTACTATCCAAGATAGCGAGTCGATCAATTTCGTTACAAGTGAAATACATTTTCGCTTCTTTTCTTCTTCGCTGATCTACTTGCTCTTCATTACTATATTCTTCCTGCACTGTTGATTATATGTTGTACAGTTAGCTAATTTTCTAGTATAATTTTTGAAAGTTAAGTAATTAGTTTTAATTTGTTTGTTTGTTAGTTAGCTAGTGTATCAGTGATTGATTAGTTAGGCATTTTGCATTGTATATAGCTATAGATATTCAGATCATTCTTTCCAGAAATGAATTGACATATATTCACTCTGAAGCTTCTGTCGAGCTGCAATCTGCCATGGCTTCTAACCAATTTTAAACAAATAATATGGTGCTACTTGTGTAATATCTAACCCTCCTCGTAAAACAAAATAAAAGTAATGGGCCGTGATAAAGAGCAAAAGTCCATAGAAAGTTAAGACTACTGTCGGATTGGGCCGAAAATCAAAGCTATTGAAGCCCAATTTCCATAGTTCACTTGTGTGATCTGAAATGGACTTGTCGGGATTTATCCAAAAGGTTCTCGACATCTGCTTCTTTGAATATCTACGTGGTTCTAGAAATGTCTCGGTGGATATGGAAGCATGGAGAAACCGCTAAACATTCCTCTAAAAAGCTATAAATAACTACCTACTCTTTCATCAACCATCAAAAGCAGAATTCGCAGAAAAGTACATACAATAAATTCTCATAAAATTCACTGAAAATGTCGCTAATCCCAAGAATGTTTGGCGATCGACGAAGCAGCAGCATGTTCGATCCATTCTCTATTGACGTATTTGATCCATTCAGAGAATTAGGCTTCCCGAGTTCCAATTCACGGGAGACCTCTCAATTCGCCAACACCCGAATCGACTGGAAGGAAACTCCGGAGGCTCATGTGTTCAAGGCTGATCTTCCAGGGCTTAAGAAGGAGGAAGTGAAGGTGGAAATCGAAGACGATAGGGTTCTTCAGATTAGCGGTGAGAGGAACGTGGAGAAAGAGGACAAAAATGATACTTGGCACCGCATGGAACGCAGCAGCGGGAAATTCATGAGAAGATTCAGACTTCCGGAGAATGCAAAGATGGATCAAGTTAAGGCTTCTATGGAGAATGGAGTGCTCACTGTTATGGTTCCCAAGGAAGAGGTGAAGAAGTCTGATATCAAGTCCATTGAGATCTCTGGTTAGACGTTTTGGCTGGATTAAGTATATATGGTGTGTATGGTCAAAGTTTTGGAGTTCCTGTTTTTCTTTTTCTTGCCTGTATGGTATGCTGGATCGTCTTTCTAGTTGGCTATTACCTGTTTGATGTATTTTCCTTGAGAACTCTATATGTAAAAAGATGTTCTACTAATAATAAATAATAGTATGTCTGTTGCCAATCTGTGATCTCAAGTTGTACAATTATGTGCAATACTGTTTCACTTTCTTAAATCAGCACCATGAGAGTGAATACAAAAACTTCAAGATGTTGCAGGTTATTAATGGTTTCTAGTAATAGCCTCAGAGAGAGGCTGAAACAAACTAAAAGCTTAATCTTGATGTAAGCATAATATAATTCAGTGTTTTCAATAATGGCTCAATCAGATCTCAATTCCCCCACGCCCTTGATATTTTAGCCAAACATTTGCTGCATGCATATCAAGTGATAAAAGGAATGGTGTTGTTAATGAGTACTAAAGAAGCGTGAAGATGCAATAACACATTACACCAATGAATTAATCAAGTCGTTGAAATTAAACACCAACCAATCAGCTTTAGCTGCAACTGATTCTCGTAGTTGAATCCCGCCATAGCAAATGAACAAGTCCGCACCACCCGGCATACGAGCCTACAACCAAAAATGGAGAGCAAGTTTGAAAGGGGTGTGTTCTTTGACCAATATAACAGAAAAATTGAATTGCAGACTGTCTTCTTAATAGACAGTATTTTATCATATCGTTTCTGCGATCAGAGTTGGTGGTTAAACGGGAGACGACGATACTGGTTACTTACCTCAAGGTCGGTAGCGCCATCACCAATCATTACTAGTGATTTGTATCCATGAGCCTGGGACATTGGTTAGCTTTATATGAGCATCTTCAAAAGGTGTGTTAAAAATTAACAATTATATCACCAATAGTTTAAACATCAACCTTTCTTATTTGTTGAACAGCAGTAGCTTTCCCGCCTTTCCTTGAAGTTGGCTCATTCTTATCAAACCCAACATATTCTCCATTGCTCCCAAAGAGTATTTCATTGGCAAAGATATTTTCAAGTGGTATACCAAGTATGGATGCAACAGGCTGTGAGAAAGAATTATAGTTAGGATTTAGACAGAGAGACGAAATGATGACTAATTAAGGTACCCATTTTTCTCGAAATGAATCTGTTCTTCGCTATCTCTACGAGGTAGTGCGTACATTTTACCCTTTTCAGACCCCATTCTTGTGGGATTCCACAGGTATGTTGTTGTTATTGTTGTACTAATGATGTTCAAGAATGGAAAAATCTCCAGAAAGAAGCTCGAACCTCACCCAGGATAGTTTGAAATTTCTTAATATTTCACAAGAGGTATCTTTGATATGTTTATATGGATGCGAGATGGACAAATAAAACTAACCATAAACTAAACAGTTGAACAAGGGAAGTACATTGATCATTTGACGAAACCCTCCAGAGACCAGATAAACATCTTTATTTTTATCCTTCAGTTTCTTGACCAATAGATCAATGCCTGGAGAAAGTCTGCACCAATAAAAGCCAGAAAAGATTACAGCAACTTACGCAGACTAAAGTAAACGATCAGCTAGCTTCAAAGGAACATCAGATGAAAGTTGATTTGTTTGGAAATTTCAAGGACATTGATGGATTTAGGCCAGATACCTCTGAAGCCTTTTGTTATCTAAAAGAAATTGTCTTTCCAGTTGAAAATTTATCAGTTCTCTTGAATTTCCATTAGCATTTGCTTTATATCACGAAATTATTCCATACTTTCTATATGGCAATAAAAAGTACCAGACAACATAACATCGAAGATGAGCAGTTTTGGTCCTTTAAGATTGCAAAAAGAGAGCACTTCTAATTTGAGTCAAATATTTAACACTCTCTTTCTATAGCAGAAATTGCTTAGGATTTGATATCACTAGAAAAATCCAATAAAAATAAGAATCATACATGTCAGAGGCAGCTATCTTAAGACTTTCATCAACTGATCTGTTTAAGATCAGAAGCATTGTGAAGCTCCAACTTTGATCTATCACTGGTTTAAACCCCACGAGCTATTCTTTTCATCATGAGGCTCTGATAGACAGTGAATGTAGTAGCATGAACGACCAAAATAGAGTTTTTTTTCTCAATCAAAAAGGAGTTTTTGCACCATAGATGGTGGTAAAAGTTAAAGAGCACGTTGTAGAGTTTTTCTACACTTTCAACGTGTAGAAAATGATTTCAGATTAAAAAAATTATGCTAACCTAGTAACAACTATGAAAAGTATTACCAAATCAAAGTGTACACTTTAAATGCACATAAATGAGTTTCCTGATGTTCAAGAGGGAAAAAGAGAGAGTAGTGTGAAGCTAAAGAAATTAAAACATACAAGAAATGTAAATGCACATAAATGAGTTTCCTGATGTTCAAGAGGGAAAAAGAGAGAGTAGTGTGAAGCTAAAGAAATTAAAACATACAAGAAATGTAAAGCATCCATGACGAAGCCAGGACATCACGTGTAGGTTCTAAAATATATTTCAATCAAGGAAAAGATGGTTACTTCAGATAAATTGTCAATAGAAATCTCTGCTAAGCGATGTATGCGGAGGGGAAAAATTAGATAAAAAGGTACATAATGACAGATCCATGAGTATCACCCAAGCAGTATTAGACAAAAGGACTAGACTAATATCTAAACAATAAGTTGAACATTCAAATTATATTGTGACAAGAAGTTAGTCTTCCGATGCATTGATCTTGCACCAAACAAGGTTCTCCAAAATTCTAGTAGTATAACAAGTGAACATGCTGAAAGTTGTTTATATAAAACTGTAAACGTCTTTGTTATTTTCACAAACTAACAGACAGTTCAACGAATACAAGTAATGAAGTATGGAGGAAACAATTAACCATAACATGTATTTGCTTTCAACTTGGACATACACTTAAGTCTTTTGTGCTGATGAGCTCCTTCATCTGTTGACTTAGGCAAACTTTTATATAACAAAAGCCTAGTACAGGCTCGAGCTTATGACAAAAACTGCATATGACGCTTTCTTCAACAGTTTTGAGATGATGGAAAGTTAAGTGAATCTTCTATTCGAGCCACCTCTTTTCCTATGTGATGTCAAGGATCCGAGGGAGAGTGCCGGCTACAAGTTTGACTGAACCTAGTAGCTTTGGTTCAAACTTTGTATTTATCTTAAACATCTATTGAATATTTATAAATTATTAATTTAGAACGCAGTAACTAAAAAAAATATTAGAATTCATAAACTATAAACTTCAAATTTTGGCTCCATCTTTGGTAATGCCTTTCCTCAAACTTATTAATCCCTTAAAGATCCTAAAAGGATTGGGTTGGAGTGTTTAACATTACTACTACTGTCATCTGAACTACTAAAGAGGCTACAATTCCCGAAGCTTATGAAAGCACTAGAATTTTAAATTATGTCAAACTGCTTCAAAATATATAGGTTGCTTGGTACCAACTAATAACTATGACATGCCTGCAATATGTCTCAAGTACCTGGTGATTCATTAAACCAGAGAGCTATAACATCTAACCATCAACACAGAAAGGTTTTCAAGAATTCAAATGGGAGGAAGAAATTGATATACGTGACCATATGGTATAACTAATCAAAAGTTTCCAATTAACGATATTGGCAGTTATGATCATGACCCCTAAATGAAAGACCAATAGCAGATGATAGCCTATACCTATAAAGCAAATCACCCTCAAATGTAACAGCAAAACAAGAAGATACATCTTTATAACTAACCTCAATTTGCCAATGACCCTCAAATGTAACAGCAAAACAAGAAGATACATCTTTATAACTAACCTCAATTTGCCATAAAGGTATTAAACACGAGTGACATAATATTGTTTGTCTTTTGTCCGAGTAAACTTGGAATAATCATTCACAGAAATGGAAAATTTATATGCATAGATAATCAAAGGCACATTGTTACCGCGGAGGTCTCTTGAGAAAATCCTGGAGTTGGGATAATGAAGGGTTGATGAGAGACAGACGAGCTGCCAATGCTTCTTCAAATGGAACAGAGCCAATCATTGCCCTGTCAAAGACAAGATAAAAAGGATATGAAATCCCAAGGCATTTAACATTAGATAAGAACCATTATTCAGAAAAGCAGCTAACCTAGCAGTCCATTCCGCTACAGCCTTTCCAGCACCACAAAACTCTGCAAACTCATCAATGCCCTCGTCTACGCACACAGTGCTATCCACATCAAAGCATACAGCATTCGAATTTTGCCAAACATCAAGAACCTCTAACATAATTCAAGAAACCATCAGTCAGCCAAAGAATTACAAATCAATTCCCTCTATAATAGAACTTATCCCGTCTTCCGTTTAACAAGCATCAAATATCAAGTAAATCCCTAGTTGGGATCAGCCACATGAATCCTCAATTTAAGTTCAGCTCTACTCGGGTTCATTTCATATTACAAGCATGATTAGAGATATTCACAAAATACCCAATCCATAACAAAATACAACAGATTAGCCTCGTCTAGTTTTGAAAAAAGAATCACAAATACAGATTAGCCTACCAAGAACAATCTCAGATCCTGATGTTTACCTTTAGATGGCAATGTGTTGTCAAAAGGGGTTACAGCAGAGGCTTCAATGGGCTGAACTGAAGCAACAAAGGAATTAAACAATTTGGAATTCCTCACCATTCTAATGGGTTGAACAGAAACTCTTGTATTATTAATTTTTGGAGAAAATGTAGGAACTAGTACCGAGCTTTGCTGTCTAGAAGCACCATGAACAGAATTCGCCTGAAAACTCATCAGCCCCTCCATTGAAACCTTAATATCGTTGTATTTTCACAAAACTAGGAGATGGGTATCGTTAAAAATCAAATCTTTTTGCGTAAAGTTAAGGTTGTCTTTGCTAAAAATGCTTTTGTGTTCAAGAAGATGCGCACCTGATCGAGCAGTTGGGGGGAATATCAGAGTACTGTTCTTAGAATAATGGGCCTGAATCCGAAAATATTTGGGCCTAGCCTTTTTAAGAAAAAAGGGCCTACTAAATTTGAGCCCATGGGACTATCTAAAGCAAGCCCATATGATTTGGTACTTTGAGTTTCCTTTTTAAAAGGTTCATGTGATTTAGTTGGGAGATTTTGGGAGATTTGCACAAATATGGATTATTTTAGATTAGTATTAATGTTTGTCCACTTTCAAAGTAAATTGTGTAAAAATGGATTGGTATAATTTGTTCAAAGTTAAGCTTGGTGGGATCCTGGGCAGAGCTAAGGTATCAAAAAGGGTTCATTGTCGAAAAATTATATGTATGTACAAGATTAAATTTATTTTTTTACGTCTATATACTAATAGGTGTTGAATTTCTTTATTTTCTTCATTCGTTTACTTCTTTATATTTTAATTCCCTTAATGAAAATCATGATTTTGACACTTTTGGTGGTGTAGCTACACATAGCAATGCATGATCAGTCCCACACCATTCGTCTAAAAATTATTCCATGTATATCAAAAATTATATGTAGTATATAGATAAAAAAAAAATATTTTTCTATGTATATATTAAATTTTAACCAGTCTCGGTTCAATGTCGATATCTATGAAAATGTCACATATTAGTTCTTGGGCCAAGAAGAAGCAATGGAACGGAAAGGTATTCACAAAGGTTGATTTAGAATTCAAGTCCAATTAATAATGGAAAGAACAGATTGTTGAGGAAAAAATTTCTAGTCCTCTTATCTCTTTTTTTTAGCGTCTAAGCTTCTCATCTCCTTTCTAATTATCTTCTTCAATCATTTTCTTTTTTTACCATTCCATTATTGTTCTTCAATTTCTTTGTTAATTCTATTTTTTTTTCATTATAACATTGAGTTTATTGATTATAATATTTAAATGTTTCTTTTGTAAAATTAGAGTGGTTGCATCACCTCAATTATGTATCTACCATCTAAAATAGCTTAATGTAACCTAAAGTTTTATGACTTTTAAAACTCTTTTGGCTGCTAAAATTGGGTAATTGGGTTGAAGGAAAACGTTTTCCATGCTAAAGTCATTTTTCAGTCGTTGGTCATACAGAAACACTTTCTAGATTTTCCATCAGTAATAACAAATCATTATGTATGGACGACATTTTTCATATTTTAAAGATTGGGTTAGGTTATGATCTATTCAAATTTACTTTGAGCTTAAATTGGATGGGCTTAAATTGGCTAAATTTGAGTTGAATTATGACCCGTCTAATTTGACCCGTTCAATCTCAATAATTTTAACATATTTTTTATTTACTTTTTATAACCATAATTTGAATTTCAACTCATGAAAGTAAAAGTAAAAAAGTTATAAATAGACAGATAAATCATAGACAACATATATTACATCAATACAAGTAATGGGCCTTAGAACAAGATGAAATTGACGATTAAATTGAGCTCAATTGAATATTCTTTCAACATGGGTTAAGCTATGAATGAGTTGTAATTGAACCCAATTCAAATTATCTTGAGTCTAACGCATAAAATTTTGGATGAGTTGAGTGGAATACCTATATTTAGGCTCATTTTAATACTCTTACTTAAAATGTTATTATCACTTTTAAGCTAAAAAAGAACTCAAGGGTGGTTCGACAGTGTTAGAAAAAAGGCAAATGCCTTAGGCCCCCAAATTTGAGGGGCCTCAATTTTTATTTTAGTAATAATAAGTTATAGATTTTTTTTTAAGAAAAAAATACTAAATAAGTATTATGTGCAATAAAAACTATTTATTTCATATAAAATAAAAAGAATAGTATAATAAGTTAGGCACATATAGACACTGGAGTACAAACTGTAATATAAGTCTTTATCGCAGATGTGAGCTTCCCCACATCTTATTTCTCAATTATACAATCAATTGAAAAGAATTATCGAATGAAATCAATTGTAATTCTTTTTTAAATAATTTTACATCTCAAGAGATAGAAGAAAAAATTCATAATTTATTTTTTAAAGTTTAAGATCTCTATTCAATTTTTTCCTTAGTTCACTAATTTGCTTGAGCCGGCCCGAAAGAACTAAAAAGAACATCAAGTTTACAGTGCAAAAACATCATCCATGTTGCTGACAGTACTGTCAATTCTTAATTCTTCAGAAAGTAATTCATTTGTTCTCCTTTTAAAATTTATTTTATGTTATGCCTAGCACAAATTAATGATCAGCTTAATTACTTTAATTAGCTGGCTTGATTGATTGGTACATGTACGGTATCCAAGTAGCACATCATTTAGTTTTACCTAATCTGTTAGGCTTCTAATTATGCTACTAATTGTTGGCCTTTAATTTTCAATTACCATACGCAAGATTAAAATTCAATTATTTCGGTCATTTAATTAAGCTCGTAATAATAGTATTAATTATATTTAATCATTTTATTTGTTATAGCATTCAATAAAGTATAGTAGAATAGGAATAAATATTTGTGTATTAAAATAGAAATAGTAACGTCTATTACTATTAATGTCATTGTTCATTATATATAAGAATGATACTGAATATAGTCTATTGACTATTAGAATAAAGAGATCATCTCATGTTATTAATGTCATAATTTATCATGCGTAAATTTAATTAATTTATACACTTTGTATAAAAAAAACATAAAGAAGAAAAGGAAATTGTGGACAATTTTCGACACATCAATTAAATTAGCCAACCCCTAGAGTCTAGATAATATCAAATTAACTTGGTATTTAATATTTATTGTTGTATTTTTTATGTGACACGTTTCGTTTTTGAAATGAATTGTGATTTATAATACTTTAATATTTTTTAAATAATAAAAATTTAAAATACTTCTACTAAATTATTCTAATTCAATTTAGCTTTTGATAATTATGAAAATGTAAGCTACCTTAGACGCCACCCATGTTAACAGCACTTCCTACTGAAAAATTATAGGGATAATTACGGTTTAATATTTGAGAAACTTAATTTATAAAATAGTCACTAAATATATAGATTTTATATATTCAAATATAATACACATACATGTACATAATAAGTGTATAAATTTCGTAAATTTCAATTATTAATACATAAATTTGGCCAAACTGGTACATATTGGTAAGTTTTCCAAAATTATAATATTTAGTTTTCACTAAATTGGGACCATCCATAGGAATAATTTTGCTAAAGAAGAAAAACTACAGCAGCATGGTAAGTGAAAATCCCATTATTTCATTTTGTAATATTTCTATTCATTATTATTTTTGTTCTCATTGATATTCGATATCTACATTAAAATTTAATTAAATTTAAATTTATGTCAAAAAAATCTCAAAACACCCTCTAATAAATACGATCCCATTTTCAAAGAAGTTGGAATCACAAAAAAAAAATTGAGATCTGAATCAACTTAGAAATATTAACTCTATATTTGTCAAGAGCAAGAGCTGGCATATCTAATCTGTCGGCAAGTCGAATAGGACAATGTATTAGAGTCCCATTGTCGGCTAAAAATACGATTCATCGTTTCTTTATATAATTTTGAGCAATTATTATTTTATCGTTTAATTTTTAGGTAAAAATTTAGAGGATGGCCATATATTAATTAAGTTTCAAATTGGAATGATTAACTAATAATCAGAATTCAAAAAAAAATTATTTGAAGTTAGATTTTGTCAAGGTTGTTTGAAGTGGGGTACACATGTAATTTTCATATATATAAAATATGACGGCATCGTAATTGAATATTCATGCACTTTGTATCAATTTTAGAGTTGATTAACTTAGCAAAAGATCTATTTTTTGTCATGATTATCATCAGCAAAATCATCCGAGTACTGTCTACCTCATGTTGGGTCCATATTATGTTGTACAATTCTAGGTGTGTGGTGAGTGTTAAGTCTCACATTTTTATAGGAATAAGAATGTTTTTTTTTTTTTTTACATGATTTTGAATATTCCTCTCACCTGAATGGGTTATGGGAACTATATCTTTTTGAGAAAAATATTTAAAATTTTCTTTAATTTAGCGCAAATTATCTGTCACATGATGTTCTTAATAAAAAGCTCGTGAGAAGTCGCATTTAAATTTAATTAATCAAGTAGAGATATGTTTTTAAGACAGTCAATAGTTCAAAAACAAAATTAATAATTAGCATCATATCATTTCTCTTTTCTTTTCTTTTTTTCCGTAACACAATGCAAACTAGGATAATTGTGTAGAAAATGCATCCACCAATAGAAAGAACAAGTTTTATTTGCACTTGCAATTTACATTCTTGAATTGGGTACATCACACTTCCAATTTTTATTTCTACAAGGCATCATAAATAAGACATTTATCCATCTCATTAGTGCAATATCATCCTGAGTAACAAGCCACATCTTGTATTATACAAAGTAGAACAGCCTATGACTTGTTATTTGGCTTGGTGAAATTGAAAGTCACATCACTTTCAAATCATTACTTATTATTTTATTATTAATAATATATACACCAAGATTCCATCATTATTTGACATTAGAATATTATTCACATGCACCCTTGTCCTTATTAGTTGCTTCCCAATAAATATGACAATTATTGATAATCCATTATCAATAATATAATCAACAGATTTAATACGTCCATTCTTGAGGCAGTTGCATCTCTTGGTCTTCTGAATGTTGATTTTCTTTGGAAACTAAATCCTCTGATTCATTCTCTGCATCTGCCAAAAAAACATCAATCAACACTAATGATTTTTGATTTACTAGGATTTAAAATCTCGAATGAATCAATAATGTAATGATCCAAATCTAAAATATCATGTATTATAATCCTTTTTTTTTGTTGACTAGGTTGTAATTTTTACTCGAATCCTGCATACAGCAACCATTTAATGATCCAAACCAAACAGATCATCCAATCTTTTAGTAGTAATTTTGCTATACGTCAAATCTCCAACACATTAATCATTTAATGAGCCAGACGTGCACAACACTTTTAAGTTCTAATTAATCCAGATTTCCAGTATCTTTTAGAATCTTCTCTTTGATTAACTAGAAAAACGTAGTCAAAGATGCTATGAAAATTTGCATTTGGTGTAAAGAATTTTTACATTATTATCAGCTAAGGAAATTACTCACTTCGTTTAAAAGTGAGTTTTTCACTTTTGACATATCAAAAGAAAAACATCTTATATAGTTTTTTCATATTTTATCCTCAGGATTAATTATCTCCTTCATCTCATATTAGTTGATCATTTTCCTTTTTACACTCATATCAAAAAAATCATATATAAAAGGATAGTTTTAATGATTCATTTCTTAGAAAAGAATTAATTGCAACGGTAATATGAAAAAAAAATCAATTAATTCTTTCTTAATTTAGTAGAGCAATCAACTAATATGGGATAATTATTTTTAATAAAGTGACTAACTAATATGAGTCAGAGAGTACTTACTATCCCAACATCTAAGATTTCCATTAACTAATACTCTCTCTGTCTCGAATTAACTGAATTTTTTAGGTATTTTTCAAGGTTCAAAATAGTTGAATTGTTCAAAGTTCAAAATGAATATTTAAAACTTTTTCCATATTTGTCTTTTATTTATTGAAGTTTTATATTTTCTAAAAAAACAATTTACAGTATATATTTATGACTCCACAAAGGACAATAGTAAAAAGTATGACTAATTTTGTCTTTAAATATTTTTTAATATGTCTATATTAACTCACAAATTCAGTTAATATCATATAGAGAGAGTATAAATATTGTGATAAAATACTCATATTAATAATTTTTTCTTTAAGAAGTTGTCTTAAGTGATTTGATAGTGTAAAAAGAAATATCGGAGCACTGTAAAAAACGATATTAAACCCGTTTATGCTTACCATTTTTGGGCAGGTTCATAATAGAGACATCACACGTGTTTGTTTGAGACAAAGCATCCATGTGGTTGAAGTGCTGTTGCAGAGCTTGTAGTACTCTTGCTGGTATTACAACCGTTGAACTTCCTGTCCATTTGTCATCAATTAAGTATTTTTCCCATGTTAGCTCTTGGATTGTTAAACTTTATAAGTACAAGTATATATTTGCATATTCTCCAAAAAATAAGACCTAACTGTCATCTACTTTTACTAAAATTAATTAAAAACTACATATTTAGTTTTTCTAAATATATTCAATGTAATTTCAAAAAAGGAATAACATCATTTTGTGAGATAAAAGAGATTATTTTTAATAAATCCTAATCTAAAAACTACTTCAAGAAGAGTTTGAAAAATACAAGATGAAAAAATTGTAAGTATTCAGTCAAATATCACGAGGATCAAAAATTAGAATTTATACGTACATTTACAAATAATAAAACGTACAACAAATAACTTTTTCTTCCTACTATATGGACCCCCAACTACCACCCACTCATATTGATAGCTTAACCAAAACTAGGAAAGGCAATATTATCTGGACAAAAATAAAATATATATTAAAACACTAAGGTAAACCACTAAGGTTAGGACATTCTACCAAGATTATTTTAGTGATTATATTTTTTACAAAGTATATAATTTAAATTCTTAAGCGTTCTAACTTTTTTCTTTTAAATTCAACTTCAACTACTTATGTAGATTTCAATAAAAAGTTGTTAAACCAAGAAGAGGTTAGAGCATGAATAAAATACTCCTTGAAAAGAACAACATAGTAATCTCACTAAGAAGGTTGTGAAGAAATCAATAGAATATACACAAATTTTATTATTTTCGATAAATATTTAACTTAATTTTTTTTTTTAAAGAGGACGTAAAAGAAATATATTACCAACCAAATAATATCTTGAAAAGGAAGAAGTAGGAAAATATCTCAATCATAGTTTATGACAAAAGAAGAGTCATGATAAGCATTAGGAGCACTATGTGGTGAGAAATACTCAAAACAAATCAGATAAGAATATCATGTGATGACGTACTTATTATAAAAATGTCTTTATCATAATTCATATTCATAAAAAAACAATGGTGTTGGGGTAGAGATGTAGATAATATATTATAAAATATAAAGTCAGTTATTGTCTATCGTGTTTATCTTAAATTATCAAATAAAATTGATATATCCTGCTGTCCTCAAGATTCTTATGGATTTATATTGGCTAAATTCAGATTCAAATGCAGATTCCTTGAATATGAAAATTAATCATTTCATTTTAGAGAATCAATTTGAATCTATAATTGGGGTTACTTACAGAGTACCAATATTTAAAGTCATTTTCACTTATCCATTGTGTTCATTTAATCTGAATTATATGTAAGATGACAAAGTAAAAGAAGCGTATAATTATATTATTATATTCAATACTTGTCAAAAAGAACAGTGAATGTAATAAATCATCATTGACTTATATTCCAAATTGCACTTTTATACTTACTGTCCTATTTAATGACGATTCCGACGGATGATGATTTAAAATTTAAATTTAATGAATTTAATTTAATAATAAATAATAATCATAATATTTGAATTTTAATGTTTCAGATTATAAGATTAAAAAATATATATGTACTTAATTAAAACACAACACATAAATTAAAAGGGGATAGTACTTATCATATATTTGAAATCTTAGGCTTTACTTGTAAAATAATTATAGATTAAAAAAGATATATTTAACTATACTAATAAGGATATCTCTACACTTATCAATATGAAAAGGTGAAATAAGATTTTAAGGATGCAATAAAATCCTGCCTAACATTCTAAGCACTACGCAGCAAGAGTGGTTAAAGTACATGATTCGGGATAAGTTATCTATGTATAAAATAAATATGATATTTGTTTTATGATTTTAAAAAATATAAATTATTAATATTTGTATACATTATGATAAAATTTATGTATAAAGAAGAATAACTGCATAGCTAGTAACGACATATATAATAGATTCTTTCATAATTAAGTCTTGTATTTTAAAAATCTGTTTAACTCTAATCAATTTACTTTCAAAATAAAAGCTTTTGAGATACCTGAACTATATTTTTTTTAGTTTAATATCTAAATTATCGAGAGCGTAAGTTTCATACTTAATAGTTTGAGAAACACACCTCTCCTTTTTATTTCAATTTCATCGTGATTGTATACTAAACTCTCTCTTTTTTATTTAAAAAATGACCACATCACACTCACATGAGCAAAACTTTCAAGTTTGACAATAAATAAATAAATTATTAATATTAGCTAAAGTTAAATAGAGTATTTAAGTATTACTATCCAAAAAAATTATAAAATAAAAAATAAATACTGCTTCCTCTAACCCCCACAACCCCACTCCAATTTTTTATTTTTTTAAAAAAATTATATCTTCATCTTCTCCCTTTCCCCAACTCCCTTCAAACTCGCAGATTTTCTTTAAAATAAAATTTTAATTTTTGTTATATTTGATATCAAGTAGAAAAAATATTTTCTTAAAAATTTATATGTACATGTCTAACATAAAATGAGAAAAATCTAAATAAAATAAAAATATAGTAGGAGCTAATGGTTAAATCGGGTGGGGTAGAAATTCTTTTTAAAAAAATAAAAATAACATGAACATTTTTTTAGGAAGAAGTGGACTAGGCGGTGAAATCCAAATTTTTTTAAAGCTATTTTTAAAAAATTAATAAAATAAAAGGGCGGAGGTATCAGAGTGGGTGGGTGGGGCGGAGGGGCAGGTTGTGAAGCTGGGTGATAAAAATATTTCAAATGTTGTTTTTTTTAAAAAAAAGATTCATAAGTGACATATTTTATTTACCAGAAATGTTTTTTTAAACTAATAAATAATAATTTTTATATAAAATTCATACATTTAATATTTTAAATATAAAATGTTTAGTTATATTTTTTGCATTTCAAATTTTTTTTATATGAATTTGAATTAGTTAGATTCCGAAGCAATTACGGTACCCGGTGGAAAAACAAAATATATTGGAATCTAACCAGCAAATGAAGGCAATCCATATGGACAACCTGAAAAATTCATTTCTGAAAGTGACAGGTTTCTTCATTCACTAAAGATTGTAGGCGGGCAAAGTCTTAACGCTACTCAATTGATTGAGCCACAAATGGGGTCCCTTTCAGCCCCAATTTGGTGGATTGTTTAATCACAATTTTTATTAATTGAATTTAACAATTAAACAGAAAAAAAATTGAAAATTTTTCAGATAATTGATTCATTGGAGTAGCAGTAAACATACCGGATTTCTTCTTTTTTGGCTCTGTTGTTGCAATAGGAGGAGGATTAGGATTATTAGTTGTGCGAGGCAAGAAGACTCCAGTTCCAGATGACCCGTTTTTCGAACTGGATCCTCCGAGAAATATGGCCCTCATGCCTGCTCCACTACCTTGTAGTGGATGATGAGGATGAAGATGATGGATCCTATCTTTACATTGGCCATGCCCACCAACTGTTTGTTTTTTTGTCAAACTACTCTTTGTGTTGTGTTTTGCAATTTTCGGTTTCTGAATTGACTCAGTAGTTGTCCCCTTGACTCTTTTTGTTGGTTGGTCTTTCAAGTGGTACACCTACGGATAAAATTAAGTTAGATGGTGAAGACTTATCAAGAAACAACCCACAAAAGTTTGTTTGGTTTTCAAATTTCTTACTTGAATTGGTCTCTTCAAATCATCACTAGAGTAAAATACAGTATTAGAACTGTTCATTTGATGATTCACAGAATCTGCTACAGGCTTAACATATGTGCCTAAAGATTCTTGATTATAGCAACATATCTCTCTGGAATTGTAATTGGACCAATTCCAAGCCAACCCATATGTGTTTGATGTCTGAAAAAGAAAACCGAAGTTATTAAAAACAATTAAAACCAAAAAAGTTGCAATCTTTGGAACTTATAATCAACCTGGACAGTACTGGGAGTAGAATTTAGGGCTCTGTTTTCATCAACATCATTTTCATCAACAGCGACATCCTCTTCTTCTTCGTCATCATCTTTAAGCATATAATCAGCCATTTGTCGAGTCAATTGAGCAATGAAATCTTCATCATCCTCTTCGCTTTCAGTTTCATCAGTTTCTGTTGAACCAAGTTCAGACCCAAAAGGGCTGCTTAAACCAGAGGAAGATGAATGTTCTGACAACCCATATGCACCAAAAATCAAATCATTCCCCCATTTAGCTTTCACTTTCTTCAACCCATCAGTGCTCTGTTCCTCATAGCCAGATGTCCCAGTGCCTGTCAAGCTGAAATCTTGAACTTTCTTTTTCTGTTCTTCCATAGTAAAACCTGGAAACAACTTGTGAGGAGGAGGAAAACCTTTCTCTTCTTTCCCACGTGACACAGAAGAATAAGATGCCATCATTGTTAAAAACTTAGTTACAGACTATATAAAGTTCTTGAATTTTGCTGTTGGAGAGGAATTACAGCAAAAAGATGCAGTTTTTGGGAAAGGACTAGTTTGGGGGCTGTCAGGTTGAACCTGGTCTTAATATAAGGCCTAAGAGAAAGAGGCGCGAGTTTTAGGGTTTAGTGGTTGGACGGTACATTTGTCTGGCCACGTTATTCAACTGCCACTTGCTGTGTACTAGTACACATCAAAGATTAATTTAAAAGTTCGGAGCGGAACTAAATTTTAATCAGCAATTCTTGTGACAAGTTAGACTTGCTTAAGTGGTTGAGCACATTCAAATCACGCTGACGGATAAACGAAAACTCTATAGATCCTTATTGGAATCACGAATTATGCAGAACTTAATAAATTGGGCTAGGACTATTTAGAACTGAGGGTACAATTTTTTCTACTACAATAACAACATACCCAGTGTGATTCCACAAGTGAGGTCTAGGGAAGGTAGAATGTATGCAGACTTTACCACTATCTCGTAGATATAGAGAGGTTGTTTTCGGGAAACCTTCGTCTCAAGAATCAATTCCCATAAGCATAAAATACTAGATATGTGAGAAAAAGGGAAAGGACAGAAAAAGGAAGAATGACTAATAATGAAAAACAAATGATATGATGTAAATACGAAAAAATAACAAGAATTTTTTTTTTAAAAAAACAAATATAAGACAGATAATGGCAACATAGGATAAAACCGACTACTCATACTAACTTACTATATCACTAGGCCAGACATCATTCTACCCTCACTAACCTATTAGCCTGCTACCCAATTACGCGATCTCAGGGTACGATTTTTTTTAAAATTTAAAAATAGTAAATTTAAAATTCTGATTCTGTCTGCATTTGGAATGGCCGATGGATGCCCTTTCGTAAAAGGGATTCTTTTTTATGGTTGTATTGTTGTTGTAGTTTGTTATCCTAACTCAATGGCTTGTATAGAATTACAGATGATTATGGTTAGAGTAGTTTGTTGTGTCATACTTGTGTGGTTGACTGATTGAGTTGGTAACCAATTCCCACTCTCCTAATGTTTAAGGTCAAGAAAAGAGGATCATACAGAGAAATGAATGTTTTATTCATCTTTTCTTCCTTCTTTTTTGGTTTTGTTTGGTATGAGGGCTAACTTTTGACTTAGACCATGTGTAAATGAGAGGAAGAACTGTGTCACACATGTTTTATCAATGAGGTTATGTTTCACGTACTTTTGGAAAAATCAAAATAAAGAAGGTAACAAAATATCATAAATTAAGTAACAAAAATCAAATCTGATGAGAGGTCCATGAAACTATCCCGTAATTATATAAATTGGTAATTAAGAAAAACGACGAGTGACCTTAAATTTTTAACCTATTAAACCCCTTTTCAACTGTATTAAATAATTTTTCTATCACAAAAAGAATGACATACTTTCTTTTTTAGTATGTTTAGAAAAACATGATCTCTTTTTTTTTTGGACAACATTTTAATTTCAACTTTTCATGTGACATGTTTAAGCTAAAAAATAAAAGAGCATTTTAGTATATTTAACATAACTTTAATTTACAATCATAAAATAAAAAAAAATTCTTTAATTTCTTAAACTTTGTGCTAAGTCAAATAAATTTTTTTTTTTAACAGGAAGTATTAATTTTGCATATATGTTTATGGGTCTTGTAACTGTTTAAAAGTTACTCCACCTAGTCAAATGATCATCCGTGGTCAATGATTCTTGGAATCTTCGTGGTCCAATAAAATCCTTAAGTTTTAACTTATCTTTTCCAAATTAACGAATTATACGGCACTGGCATAGGGCAGACCCAATTTATAAGTTATTGACTCATGTGAATTTCATAATTTTGTTCAGACATTTAAAAAATAATAATTATTATATTTTTATTATTTAATTGTGAATTCAATTTTATATATATATATACACATGTTAAGTCGAAATTATTTCAATTTTATAAATTTTAAATCTTGAATATGTTTATGTCAACAAGAGCCTTAAATATTAAAATTTTTTAATGTACAAAAGTTAGTAGTGGGATTCATAAACTTTAAAAGCTAAAAATCCACTAGCATTTGGTGCCCCGGCTAATCACCAGCTGTTATACTGTCAACAAAGGATTAGTTCAAGCTTTGGTTTTTGTTTTAAGAAATAAGAGGATTAGTTCAATAATCAAAACTAACCCCCAAAATTAGTCATGTATTTTTTAAACAAATCTAATTCTTCTTCGTACCTACATAAGTTAAAAAAGAATTAATGGAAGTTAGTGAAAACCAAATTATTTAAACATGTTTAAGTAATAATATGCTCATAGAAAACAAAGGCAAAACTCAACCGACAATAAGAAATGAGTCTTATTTAAGCAGTAGGCCGTTAGATGGAAAATGAAACACTTGCCGACGTTAGCCCAAAGATTATAACGCGGAATCAAAAATTTTAGTTTATAAATTCAGGAAGACAAGGAGGTTAAGAATTAAGGTTGAATCGACAAGTAATCGAATATTATATAAATGTTAATTAGTTGTCAGTATATATGTTTTTTTAATTATTTTATTCTTTGATAAATATTATTATCTGTTGTTTAGGTCTTTTCTCGATCATCGTATTAGCTGTTATTATTGTATTTTCTTTTTGCATTATTTATTGTTGTTCCATGTATTTTCCTTTTTTTAACCTGTTTTGTTTGAGTGAAAGGTA
>DF357233.1:2056-21551 GCA_000787875.1 Solanum virginianum
GTAGGCAATTCTTTTGCCTATAAAAAGGAGCCCTCAGCTCCTTCATTTCCTGCATCAACCAAGAGAAGAAAAAGAAAGAGAGCCACAGAGAGAGAAAAAAATACATTGAGTATTTTTATCTGTGAGGTATACCATAGGCTATTTAATAAAAATAGCCGTGGTTTTCTCCCTTATTTAGAAGGGTTTCCACGTAAAATTCTTGGTGTTCCCATTTTTCATATTTTGTGCCATATTTATTTTTGTGTTATTCCTTATATTTTCCCAACAAAATCATACCAGACCTCGTAATTACTCTGTTAACAAATTGCCTTTAAATCCATGGGCTATGTCTTTCTACACTATTGCACATGATAGCCTCCCTAACACTAACAACAAAATCAATTATTTGAAAGGCAAAAATTAAAAAGAAAAAAGGGGCAAGTCCAATGCATTTAAGCTGCATAGAGTTTGATGAAGAGCCCGATCATAAGGATCGATCGTATGCAATCTTTAACAATTACATTCATCTATAAAAAATTACATCTAGGTCCTTGATGTATATACTACCAAACAAATTGAATTTAGATTTGAGAAGTCAACTAGAGAAGCATTCGATCTCTCCTTAAGACACCCCTCACATCGCCCCTCCTTAATAGTGTAGACATTCTAGACTCAACTCCTGGTTCTTGTACCATAAATCAAAATCGAGACTGGAAACAATAACCTAGGGTGTGTTTTACAATAGGAAAATTTTGAAAGTATTTTTTTCAAGAAAAACAAGTTTTATAAAAATAAGAAAAATGATTTTCCTATTGGATTCTAACTTGGAAATTCCTTGCCGAAGGAAATAAAAAATCAAAGCATTTCTGTAGGATTTACCTCAGATTTCACTAAAATAAAAGTAGATTTAGATTACAATTCCATATTACCTTTCCCAACTAGGGTTCTTCTTAATTGCAGCTACTTTTTTCAAGACTCTACTCAGTCTCGAAACCCCATTATAACTCAATGAAACATCTATTAAAAGAGTTCCTCTTTGTTGTTAGTTGGCTCTTTCTCAAAATGACACTGTTTACTTGAATATATTCTCAATGTGTGCAGTGGTATCTACTCTTGTCAACAACATCAATGTAGTGCTCTATATAGGAGTAGGAATGATTGTGTCCTTTTAGTTGTGTTCTCTAAATTCAAACAAGAACGAGTCCAAGTACCCGATCTAAGTTAAATTAAACTTGATTCTCTTGCTGGTCATATGAAGTTGAGTACCCGATCTAAGTTAAATTAAACTTGATTTTCCTAATTTGTGTCCATTTTCACGTTAATTGTGTAGCTATTTCCACTACAAAAATGGCTTTTAGCCAAAGAAAAAAAAGTGGTTGTAATGATCTTGATGGTCATTTTTTACATTTTCTATAAAAACTATCATTTCATCCTTTTCAATAGTTGCCCAAAGTCTTATTTGATAAGTTGTGTCTCATGACCCAAGCTAGACCCTAGGTGTGCACGACGAATGAGGTCCCCTTTTTAGCATACCATAAGCATTCAAGGAAAAATGAGTGAGATACATAAGTGAAAATTGAGACATTATCATAAGTTGAGGTATGAAAGCATATGACATACATAAGTAATAAGAGTCACATATCACGTCCAACGAGCCTCCAAGTAATAAACTGAGCAGGGGTTAAGAAAGTTCCCTAGCTCACCCTCAAACAAAGATAGAAGGCATTTTGAACTTAACATTAAGTCTGGACGATAATAGGTTTTGTCCTTAAAGCAGGAGGACTCAGCTAATCAATCTCTTAAGCAGGACCAAATCTAGCCACGAGTATGAGGAGGAGGATAGTCACCTATTCCTATATTGTGAAATAATGTAGGCATAAAGTATATATTAGTATGTTGAATGTACTAAGTATATGGGCATGCAATACAATAAAATACATATGATACATAGCTAACTAATACACAAGCAAGGAATAAGTACAACAAAAGTAAGGGAAGGAATCACATACCAATATATATGCTATGAGTGAAAATGATGTCGCCCAAGCTACACCTCTTTTTTGAGGCAAAAATGGTTGTTGTCAAGATATATAACCTAACCTAGGTTAGGATCGAATTCCATGGGGAATATGGTAGACTTAGAAGAATTCAATGCAATTCGGGTTGATTAACCAACTTATTAGTGTTAAACCAGTATGAAGAGTAACTAGGGTATTTTGTTCCCTATGATTTCCTAACTCAGATTACCAGATAATCGAATTTTTTTCCAGTGTGTAGCATACAGAACGGTGAGTTAAGTTCACCAAACCCTTTGGCCAAGGCGAGATATGAATTTTACTACGTAATTTGGTCTATTCCCGCAGTCTGACATTACTAACCCTTACTTATTGTTCCAATACAACCTCCCCTCGGCCCAATTCGATTGATTAGACGAGAAACATCAATCCGAATCCTGTTAATTAATCTCTTTTTCTATTCATTACTATCTTAATCCAATTAGTAACACTAGATGGGTTCTAATATTGGCCGCCATTAGAAAGCATTCAATATAAAGAGAATTAATTAATACATGCATGCACACTTTTCAAGAATTACGAATTATTTGATTTTACCTTGTTAGTTCTTTATGGCTCTCATAACCCGAGTTGTGGATTTAGCTACTCATGATCAGTGTAAATGCAAGACTTATGAATTTTAATAATATAATTGGGCACTCATACAAGAGAATTAAGCACAAGAAATCCAAACTCTTCAACGAGAATCACAAGATTGAAATCAAAAGATGAAATAAAGTTTTACAAGTGTTTCTCAAGCTCTCTAATGTTCTATCACATTCCTCTCCTTGTTCTCTATGAAAAATAACCTAAAAATATATATTTATAGTGTTTAAAATACAAAATAAAAAGAAAATAGGATAATTGGGTCGACAGACTCTACGGCAGGTTCTACGGGCCATATAACTTTTTATGGCTTGTAGTCGAGCTTTTGCGTGGATTGCTTCTTCAAAACTAGGGCTAACTTCTACAACACCCCTCTATAGCCTATATAAAATTCTACGGCCCGTAGGGGGTTTCATATGATGACTTTTTAGCAACTCTCCATTTTTTGATCCTTAGGGCACAACATGAAGTCTACGGCTAGCAAAGTCTTCTACGATGCCTCTGCATGTTTGTAGACTCAACTTCATAAATTCACCCTTCATGGTAATTTGTTAAGAAACCATCTTTATGGCCCATAGAATTATCTATGGCCCATAAAGGGTCTTATAGAACCTCTGCTTCATCAAATTCTGCACACTAAGCCCAACAATTGTGCCAACCCTTTAATCCTGCAAAACAAACATAAAAACACATCAAATATACTAACAACGCATTACCAACACAATTTTTCAAGTTTTAAGCATACAAAGATGTTGTATTTAGACAACATATTAATACCCTTAACTTAAAATTGTTGCTGGTCCTCAAGCGATGGACTCAATCTACATAAACAACGCAGTGACACATAAACATCAATCTAATGGCATACATCACATCAAACTCAAGCACAAGTACCCACACCACTTTCAAAACACATCAAATAGCTAGTAAGAAAACTAGCAAAGATCAATACATGTGACAATGCAACTATGACAAGCGAGGTAGTTATCAACAAGCCACAATCATTGAGTTAGTCTGATGTTAACAATGCAATGCAAGTGCCCTCATAGAAAGAAGTCACATATTACACTCATAATGATATTTTTTGGTATAATCTTGGGACTATGCAAAATCACTCACTCTCACAAAAGGCATTCAAATACCATGCTCAATACCATATGCTTGCTATTATACTCATGACTATGACCTTTGACTACTTGGATTAGGATCACTTTAGAACTTTACTAGCTTATAACGTAGGCTCAGAGGGCTTTGGTATGATGTTTTGGGAACATAGTGACTAAAGGCCCTCCTTGACACTATATTTTTTCTACACTTTTTGCCCTACCAACACTGTTAATTTTCATTTCATTCTCCCTTTTTTCTATTTCAAGCTTTTCTGTGTGCTTTATTTTCATTTTTCAACTTTTTGCCTTATATTTTCACAATATTTTTTTTAGTTCATTGCTAAGGCATCACTCATTTATCTTGCACCCAGTGCACATTTTCTCTCCCATTTTCCATGTGTCACTAATTCTCCTCCTCCCCCCATTTTGTGTTTACCCTTACACCAACGACCCTTAACTTAGGCTTTTGGCCTGAGTCGAGGTGCACAATATGCCACTTTTAGTAGCCATCCTCAACTTAGACTTTTTGCCTCAATCAAGGTGTACAATGTTCAAGGAAGGACCAGGGCCAATTTTAGGATTTTACATCTAATAAGGTTGGGTCACTTAGGTTCTTATAAAGAAAAGGTACATGTAAGGCTCAAACATTAGGATCAAGGAATTTTTCACATATTTGGTTGGTTATTTAGGTTAGGTGGACTATTATGAACCACGACCTAAGATCCTTTCCTAACTAACTAACTTATCGTCAGAGCAACAGGGCAAGTTTTGAATTGAAACACAATACATGAATTTAGCAAAGTAAGCTCACACTCACATGATACTGATTACACTATCAACACAAACTCTCAAATTATGCTTTTCATCTTAATTTTATCATCACTTATCAGAACAAGCACTGTCGACACAATTAAACATACATGATTGCTATCTAAACTAACTAACAAAAATTTGGTGGGTGTCATTTTTTGCACAAAAGCACAAAAACACATATATGCCATAGATATCAGTACTATATGCTACTAATACTATCTACACATCCTAAACATACCGGTTCAATGGAGATTAAATATCATGGGGCAATAGAACATAAACAAGAAAACTTCTACGATTCAAAATTTGGGATAGTTATAGGCTAAGGCTACTTTGACTTCACTAAGGCCTATAACTACTCACACCCATCGAAAAAGAAGTGCATTGTCCTTAATGCACACCAAAAATGCAAAATAAAGTACCGAGGTAAAAAAAGAAGCATACTTGGGTGCCTAAACATCAGTGTCTGGCTGAGTCTGGCCACCCTCAACCTGCCTGGTGGCCTCCTCACTGGTAGAATCAGGATCGGAAGGGCCAACACCCCTCACCCTCACAAGCTTTTGAGCTTGTCTCATCTCCTCCTCCACTGCCTCGACTGTCTCATGACAACCTCTAGGTCCTGCACCACTGTCAGCCCCGCATGCAATCTCACTATGTCTGGATCATTAGTAGTGCGAGGCCTTTTCTCGCGAGGAGGCTGTGGGAAGTCTGTGGGAATACCACCCTTGGCACCGGGGGTACAGTCTGTGGGAATGCCACTAGTGCAGCAAAAGCTGCTGTAATGTCAGCCCGGAGCTGCTAGATCTCTATTTGTAGGGCTATCATATTTGCTGGCCGTGCTGTAATTAGGCTTTGCTGGACCCATAATGTAAAAGTATCAATGTGGGCATCTATGGCTAAAAGTTAGTCCTAAATAGTAGCAACTATGAATGCCTGCATGCATCTCTCAAACTCTGTAATCGTCCGGCGGACCCAGGGCCTCATCTGTTAAAGTAACTTAGTCAACTAAGACTTAGTATGGGCTAGACGCTGTGCCATGGCCTGAATGGAAGCCACTAATAAATAAACTATGCTAACGGGTGCTATCTGTGTAGGAATGTCCTGTGGTGCAGGAGTTGAAGTAGTAGACCCCTCCTCTACATCTGTACATATTTGTGGGGGCCTTTCCTTGGTAGTAGTAGAAGCACTAGTGGTGGGTGGAACCTTAGATGGTGGCTCAAGTGTGAACATCTTTGACATCTAAGCTAGGTGGTGCGGTGCTTACTGACGTGCCATCGGGTTATCCTCAACCTTGATTAGGCTGGAATCTAGAGTATACTGGACCTCAATCAGTGTGCTTAGATGGTGTAGACTCTCCACTGGCGAGTAACATATGATGGATGGTAGTTTTTGAAATGTCCACCTACCGGCCCCTCACTCTAGTGTGTGCCAACCTGGGCTATGCGAAGGGCTTCTTCCCCTTGGGAAAATTGCTGAGAACTGTGGCTGCATAGGATGCATACAACTCCCAAACTATGGTCGGGGAGTACTTCTCTAGTGCTTTGGTCAGCCACTGGAGCCCATATCTGCTGATGGTGTCCTGGAGACTGAGGACACTATCTAATTTGGAGGAAATAATCTATGGCTCCTCAAAAAAGAAGTAGGTTAGTTTGCCCCACTCATTCCTCTGTACGCCCTCTGTGTAGATATGTCGCATGCCTGTAACATACCATCGACTGGTAAGAGCATCTCAAGGTGATGGTGATATTTATGGTAGTGCGACAGAGGACTCTATCTCCGACTCATCATCGGATCCTAAATCTGATTTGACTTCTCTCTAGATGGAGTCATTCCATCTGAATGAAGCTACTATTGTTTTCATCTCCCTTTTCAGATTAGGGAGTATGAACAACAATCACCTGGGTCTAGGCCTGGCCTAGTCTAGTGGCAGCCCATATCTGTGGTCTATCAGCATTTGGGTCAGGTCGGATGCCGAGCTCCTCAACTGATCCTTCAACCTCAGGGGTATCCTGCTCCCCCGAGGTCTTATCCCTGAGCCTCCTCTACAGGGCTCGAATATCCTCACATCTCGGATTTGGGGCAATAGTACCTAAAACATACACATTTAACAAGCATGGTTATCCCCACTAATCAAGAAATAAAATGTAAGATGAAATTAGACTTGGTTACAGATGGGAGCACAAAGGCACTTCTACGGGCCTTAGTGAAAAATATGAGCCATAGAAGGCTCTCGTAGAAACAACGTCCACAATATTTGCTTACTAGAATGGCATATGTGAGACCAGGATCTATGAGTCGTTGACTGAGTTATAAATGTGTTCCAGTGTTTAAACTTTCGCAGGCAAGGATGTATAAGACCTATCTACGAGTCGTAGAATATTCTATGACTCGTAGAAGGTCTTGTCTGATAGATTCTCAAAAACATCAGGTTTCTAGATTTTCATACGAGGGGCAATTACAACTCGTGGAAATTTCTACGGGCTATAAAAGACCCTCGTAGATCAAAAAACCCAATGACCTGAGTTTATAAGTCTATCAACATAGATCCTGTATGATATTTTCAACAATATTTGCAGCATCAAAGCAATACTCACACACCCCTACATGACTTATATCAAATACCCAAAACCTTACATGCAAATCTCAACATACACTCCAATTGAATATCATTTAATATGTTTTCCCAAACCAACTGACCCGGTTTGAATGAATTAGCATTATATTACACATACATGCCATCACATACTGACGTTTTATGCACATAATCAATTCAATTCAAATGGTATATGACCACATTGTTTTCAAACACATCATTCAAACACAAGGGCGAGGCCATTCACACCATTTTCCAACATTTACACATATTTACACATCAACACTTATTTTCCTTAATTCAATTTTCAAACACAAAAATGGCATACACGGGTTCATTCATCAAATAACAATACCCATCAATAAACTTCAACCTAATCATACAATTCTTGGTAATTAAAAGGGTTTTTAAGATTGAGAACTTACCAAATTGAATGACCAAGATATAGAAATTAAAGAAGGAATTGAAGAGGTGGAACACTAGGGTTATTAGAAAGTTGGCTAGAAAATGGTAGGGTGATTGGTCGCCTGTGGTCGGAGGTCAAGGGAAGGGGGTCGCTGGGTTTTGTATGTAATTTTTGGAACAATTGGGGTCAAAATAATTTGACCCCATTATTTATATGTTGATCGGATCGGTCAAAACTAATGGGCACATACTCTATGAAACTCTGATTATGGGCCATACAGAGTTTTACGGTTCGTAAATCATGGACTCATAGAAAGTTCAAACCCTAGTTTTGAGGACTGGATTTCATGGACCAGTCTATGAGTCATAGATTTGGGTACGACTCATACAGTTGGTTATACAAACCTCAACAATTAGTCAACTTCATCAAACTTACTTGAGATCTATGAGCCCCTTTCACAACCCCTGGGTTTATCTACAGACCATAAAGTTGGCTCGTGGACTAGAGTGCATAATGTTTTGCCCATTGGAAGTGTTCTATGAGATGGTGTATGGGTTGTAGGATGACATACAACTCATATAAACAATCGTAGAAGTAGTTCTTGATGCCTTTTTATCCAAAAACAACTGACTCAGTCATATACCTGCACATGTTTTATAGAATATACTGTTAGCCTATATGCAACCAGTCCAATGTCCAAAATTACAAGCAAAATGCAAGAAATTAAACTACCTACCAGTCAAAAAGCTAAAAACAAAACACAACTATCACCATTACATCAAATTTCTTGGGGTGCCTCCCAAGTAGCGCCTAATTTATTATCGTGGCACGATTTGGACAACTTGGTTACTCAAACTTCATCAAGTGCCGAAACATCCTTCTTTAGATCATCTAGCCTCTTCATTGACTAACAAATATTGAAGACAACTTCTTCAACATTCAATCTAAACCTGAGTTGGCCAGCTTCATATCCGCTAGTGCTTGATCAGTGGTTAGGAATGGCCTTCCTAAGATAGAGGGACCTCAAAGTTGACTTCACAATCTAGGATCACAAAGTCTGCGAGGAATATGAATTTCTCAACTTTGACGAGCATGTCATAGAGTATCCCCATAGGCTTCTTCACCGTGCGGTCACCCAATAACAACTACTTGTTCATTAGAGTAGAGTCTCCCAGTCTTAGCTTCTTGAAAATCACAAAGGGCATTAGATTTATGCTGGCACTGAGATCACACAATGCCCTAACAAATTCTACATCTACAATAGTATAGGGTATGGTAAAATTACTGGGATCTTCTCACTTTTGCACCAAGGACCTTGTGACAATTGCACTACAATGGTGAAACTCTTTGGAGAGCTCCTGACTCATAATTTGATTCTTTATAACCAGGTCCTTTCATAAACTTAACATACCCTGGCATCTTCTTCAATGCCTCAATGAGAGGGATATTGATGCAGAGTTGTTTCTGCATGGAGAGAAAGTGCTTAAACTTGCCCTCCTCCTTTTTTTTATTCTTTGAGGGAAGGAAGGAGGAGGACTAGGAATGGGCTTCAGCTTCTGAGGTGCCTCCGCAACAACAATCACCCCATCCATGACATGATCATCTATGATATCAACATCTTTGACCTCAACTGTCTCCTCTAGAACATTATCATCATCTACTGGCATGGGAGGATCAATGGTACTCTTGCCAACATTAGTAGTAACTGCCATGCATTGCCTCTTATTATTTGGGTTCTAAACTATACTACTAAGCAGTATACCTCTCTGATGCTGATTGAGTTGAGTTAACACTTGACCAAACTATTGCCCAAGCTATTTGATAGCACTAAAATGAGACTTGATTTTTTGATTTATGCTAGAGATGTCAGACTTTATCCCCCTCAAGGTCTCATCCTATGTCTCAGCTTTCTTCAATAGGTGATCAAATATCTCCTCAACTCTGAAACAGCTAGCTCTAGTGACACAATTGTAAGGTGGCACATATGGACCATTTTTGTAGCCATCTTTGTGGTCCCAATCTGCATCTCTGTCTTGGCCCCAATTCCTGTCATAGTAACCTCCACGGTTGTCTCTGAAAGAACTACCTCCGTTATAGTTTTGACCTTGGTTTCCTTGACACTAATAGTCCTGATTGGAACCTTGGATGTTGGTCAACAAAATCCCCATATGATCAACAATGAAGCAAATGTCCTCTCTATAGAGGGATCATCATGCATGGGTGCTCACGGAGGTTGATGAACAACTGTATTAACTTATTCCTGATTTTATTTCATCATTAACTCCTTACCTATACGAATTTTAGCAAGCTCTTGCATTATCTCTTCATTATTTTATCTTGCTCCGAGCCAATACTGATAACACACGAACTTTTGGTAGATGACCTATCTCTTTGCCCCCATGCACTATTTATCTTGACCACTCTTTCCATTCTCTTAATAATTCTTGGAAATGGTTGATCTAAAAACATGTCTCCCATGATAGTATCAACACATGCTTAGCTATTCTCATCCACGGCACAGTAGAAGATTTCCAATAAGGCATTGTCAATAATTTTGTGGTCCAGGACACTCTTCATGTACTTTGTGAATCGCTCCCATGTAATACTGATCTAGTCACTAGGAAGTTGCTCAAAGTTGTTGATTTAATATTTTAACTTGAGCTTCTTCAATCTCGGGAAGTACCTCTCCAAAAAGGCCTTCTGCAACTCAGCACAACTGGTGATCAAACTTTGCAGGAGCTAGAATAGTCATAGTATTGTATTGCCTGTCAGAGATAATGGGAAGACATAAAGTCCCACAAGATCTATTAACAGATTCTGCTTTCCCATCACACTCTTGCAGAAAAATGCAATGTTGTATAGATGACTATGTAGATCCTCTGATGGTAGGTCAGCAAACAATCCATAGTTTTGCAGCATCTGAAGCAACCCACTCGAAACCATGAACGTTGTGTCAACCGATAGTGGCGGTAACACATTGGCTCCAGTAACATCCATAGCTATAAAATTCAGCCGATATTGGTTCCAATGATAAGCTTTGACATTAATGTCTTGTGACTATGGAGCAATGTTCTCCAGAAGGGGTGGGCTGTCATTATTCATATTCTCATTCTCATTCTGGTTCAGAACTACATTTGCTATGTTATTTGCATTCTCTTGGGCTATCCTTCTTTGTCTTCTCTAGATATCTGGGTCAAACAGAGTCAAGGGAATGCCTTGACTTTGCATATTGGGTATACACTACACCTGTATCCTAAAATAAAATAAAAACAACAAAAAATATAAAATGAGGGAAATAAAGATTAATTCCAAACTACTCGAATTAAAAAAGTCTAGCTGTATTCCTCGGCAACTGCACCAAAATCTAGATGTTGCCCAAGCTACACCTCCTTTTTAAGGATAAAGTGGTCATTGTCAAGATATATAACCTAACCAAGGTTAAGGTCAAATACCACAGGGAATATGGTAGGCTTAGAAGAATACAATCTAATTCGAGTTGATTAACCAACTTATCTCCCCAAAGGGGGGAGGGGTGGAAGGTTTATTATAACTATAAAAAGTAATCTTAAACTAAGACAAGTGTTAAACCAGTATAAAGAGTAACTAAAGTATTGTGTTTCCATTGATTTCCTAACTCAGTATTACTAGATAATCGAATTCTTTTTTCCAGTATGTAGCATGCAGAATGGTAAGTTAAGTTCATTAAATCCTTTAGCCCAGGTGAGAGGCAAATTTCACTACGTGATTTTGTATATCTCCATAGTGTGACATTACTAACCCTTACCTATTGTTCCAGTACAACCTCCCGTTAGCCCAGTTCGGTTAATTAGACAAGAAACATCAATTGAATCCTGTTAATTAATCTGTTTTCCTATTCATTACTACCTTGATCCAGTCAATAACACTAGGTAAGTTCTATTGTTGGACACCATTAGAAAGCATTTAATACGAAGAGAATAAATTAATACATGCATGTACATTTTTTAAGAATTATGAATTATATGATTTACCTTATTAGTTCTTCAAAGTTCCCACAACCCTAGTTATGGATTTAGCTACTCATGATTAGTGTAAATGCAAGACTTATGAATTTGGGTAATATAATTGGGCACTCACGCAAGAGAATTAAGCACAAGAAATGTAAACTCTTCAATGAGAATCAAAAGATTGAAATCGAAAGATGAAATAAAGTTTTACAAGTGTCTCTCAAGCTCTCTAATGTTCTATCATGTTCCTCTCCTTGTTCCCTATGAAAAATAACCTAAAAAACCTATTTATAGAGTTTAAAATAGAAAATCAAAATTGAATAGGATAACAGGGCCAACTGACTCTACGGCAGGTTCTACCGGCCGTATAACTTTCTACCATCCATAGTCGGGTTTTGGTGGATTGCTTCTTCAAAACTAGGGCTTACTTCTATGACACCCCTCTACGGCCCATTGGAGGTTTTGTCTGATGACTTTTTAGCTCTCCACTTTCTAATCCTCAGGGAACGACACCAAGTCTACGACTTGTAAAGTCTTCTACGGCTTGTCTACATATTCGTAGTCTCAACTTCAGAAATTCACCCTTCATTATTACTTGTTACGAAATCATGTTTACGGCCCATAGAATTCTCTACGGCTCATAAAGGGTCTTGTGGAACCTCTGCTTCAGAAAATTCTGCACACTTAGCCCAAACATTGTGCCAACCCTGTAATCCTACAAAACAAACATCAAAACACATCAAATCTACTAATATGGAATTGAGAAAACACAAAATTCCAAGTTTTAAGCAACAAAAGTGTTGTATTTTGATAGCAAATCAGAAAATATGCATGATAACATAATATATCAACATATATAAGAATGTCATCATAACCAAGAATAGACCATATAAGCTAGAACATAGAGTCTCGGTGATGCCCCTACATAAAAAAAGGAGTCTACTCACCATACATGTCACAAGCTATGTGGAACCGCTTGCAGCCCACATAGGAAAATCATAAATTCTATGGTAGTATGTAGTTGCAGGACAACGAGATTAACTACTAATGGGTCATGTATTAACCAGCGGGTATGTCGCAATCAAAAAATCCACTTGGTGCTAAGTCAACATATCATGAAATGCATAATATAGGCATATAGTCATGCTTGTCATAAATCAATCACAATTCATTATTGTATCATCATTATCATAATTTGATCATAATCTTATAGTTCATAACATCATGCATAGGAGTAGCTTATTTCATACCAAGTGTAATTTAGGAGTGAGTTATTTTCTAAACACCTCATAACCTCTTATTCATAATCATGGCATGCTTCACAACCATGAACAATACTCTATTTAATGTGATATATAGGATTTTAGAGGTCTATTTATAAACTTAGTGCTCTAATACCAAGCGTGTCACGATCCAACCCTAGGGCCTAGGTGGAACATGGTGAATGGGGAATCCGATGATACCCCAAATAATCCTTATAGCATATATAAGCACATCCTTGGTTAAGAAGCCTGGATCAATCCTTAATAAATATTACTAAGAGGATTAGTGGCTTAGGATACACTCTATGGGTAAAGGGGGTAAGAAATTACCATGATTTAATCATAATGATTAGACTAAGGGAAGGGAACATGAGACACACTCTATGGGGAGTAGGGACTTAGGAAAGCCACTACTTGCTAACATCATTAAGCAATATTATACATGGGATAAGGACTAAAGGAAAATCTCCATTGATACATAAGCGACGTATGAGTTAGACTTAACATATTATTCAACAATACCTCTACTCATGAGTAGAATGGGGGCCAATACTTGTCCCAGGCTCACCCTCAAAAGTTAGTAAAAGAATTATTGTCTTAATATAGGTTGAAAGAAATTAGATGTTGCCCTCTAAGTAGAGGACTCCCCATAAGCAATAATCTTCACCTGTCAACTAGCCATGAGGTCGTGGATAGGAAAGAGATCCAGTCCTTATATGGTTAGATCATGTAGGCAAAAAGTATGTGTTAGTACTTTGAATCTACTAAGCATGCAGGGTGAAATGTAACAAGAAAATCATAAGCCATATTAGTCAAGATACATAATCATATATAAAAGTAATTAATAAACTCAATATGACATGAATGATCAATGCCTTATTTAAAACATGCATAGAATATAAATCATGATTTCAAAATAGTGTATATACATACGTAGGAGGAGACCATAACCGACATATAAGACCATGTGAACTACTACATGGAATTTTAGTATTTCCTCCACACTGAAAAAGGAGAAGTCTATTTCGCAAGGTAGACTATGACCCACATTGTGGGTAACTTGACCTAGTTGGATCCACTAGTTCAAGCCATTTAGGGAAATAATGATAACCTATGATGGTACATAGTTATGAGACTAGGACTTTATATAATGACCCCTTGGGTCAATCCCCCACCATAAGCCTCATTCCATGCTAGGCCTGATCCAATTGAATATATAAGATAAGCATAATCATGACATGTATAATTTGTAAAACATAATAGCATAGTAGGTGTAGGTCATCAACATCCTTAACTCCTTCAAGCGAGCATTTGCCTTTCATAAGAGGGTGTAACATAGTATCAAAAGTCTTCATGATCTTGTATAACATTCATAGAATTTTTCCATGAACAGATAGCATACTTGGCAGCCTATAATCATTCATGATATTGATGACTTGTATAACTTGCAATAAAATGTTTCTTCAACATAAGATGCTTTATCTCATAAGCTTAATTTAAAATATGGTGGGTTTATGCATATGAACTTAAAAATCATGAAATTCAAGAGTAATGTGTATGAATAGGTAAAATACGTTCACTTGAAACCATTCAAAGCAACCCAAATAATCATAATAAAACCCTTTGTTGGGGTATCATAAATATTATCTCAAAATTCATAAATATTCATAGCATTTTATAGTATGTGTAGCTTAAATACCATAAAGAAATTCATAGTATCAACCTATTATAGGAGTTCATGCATTTCAAATCCATAATTGACAAAGTCCAACTTAAATCATGTATAATATAAAAATAGGAAGTATCCACAGTGATTCAAGTCTTAAATCAAAGATTTAATTAAAAAGAGTTTTAGGCTCCATGGGTGAAAGGACCATGGATGAAGAAACTCACATACCTTGAGCTCTTGAAGCAGATGGAAGAAGGTTGCAAGAATCTTGATGTTTAGTCCTTAATGAAAGAATTTTGAAATCCTAGAAACTTTGGAGAATTTGAGAGAGAAGTTTAGGAGAGTTTAGAGAGAATTTTAGGAGTCCAGAGAGTAATTTTACTTCAACAAATGATGAAATTCTTTAGCATTCCTATATACAAAGGTTCAGGGATTTGTCACAATTGCCTTTACTTAAATTTGAAATTCCTTGGAAAATTTTGCACTACGGTGTAATGGGACCACGATGCTAACTTGTTTCATCATAGTTCATTTTCATACGAAGTTGAATTTTCTCCTGTGGTGGCCTTGGGGTGAGTGTCAATCATTTTTACACTAAAATAGACCCTCTTCGCATTCCCTTTGAAGAGTACAAAAACATGCAAAAAATTATTTGTCGATATGGTTGACTTAAAAATTGAAGGAGAGCATTTTCCCTTACAATTTTGACTCCTGATAAGAATACAACCTAAGATTTTCCAAAAAATGAATAGATGATATGTTATTCAAGGTATCTATTATAAGAGTATTCTAAAGCACTATGGGAGGTGTTACACGTAGAGTGAACCCTCTTAGTCCACCTCTAAGACTTCCTAAGGCAACCTACCATGTTCCTTAACACGGGTCATGGTGGTCCTTCGTCTAGGGATTTTGTCCAATTTTAAATATTCATTTCATAAGGGCATTTGAGTCCTTCTCCTAATTCCTAAACTCCTTTTTGAATGATTTTTAGACTAAATCACCCTTCTTATGTTACCCTAACCTATCTAAGGCCTTCCAATTATACTTCAAATACTTAGACTCAAAATTCACTCCTCTAATTCACTCTCAAGGTCTCCTCTCCATTCCATGGAAGAATTCATTAAAGATCAAGCAAGTTGCAGTTATTTCATCCTAATTCCTTTTGTTCTTATCGAGATATGTGAGTTTTTATTCATGGGTGCCTTTTACCTACGGAGCGCAACCTATTTTATTCATTATGCATTAATTTCAAGTATAATCAAGTTAGGGTTTTCATGAGTTTGAATTCAAATGTTATTATTATGATGTAGTTTATGTTTTATATGTGAATATACATGAATTATCCCCCAATTATACGAATTGAATGATTTACATGAGTTTTCTCAAGTATGCTGTGATGTACATGGAAATTATGAATGAGTTTCTTTAATTATGATCCAAATGATATTCTAACTTAAGATTATGAATACATTTATTTTATCTTCATGATTTTAAGCTTATTGAACATGAACCCATCCTACTCTCTCGAAGTTATCACATGATCATGATAACATATGTTTTTATGATGGTATATTGATGATAGGAGCACACCTCCCACTTCAGACTAATGTTGATGGGTGTACTGATAATGGAAGCATACCTCCCACTTTACACTCAACGCAATTGGTGTACAGGTGATAGAAACACACCTCCCACTTTACATATGTTATGATTGGTGTATGGGTTTTTTCTTATGATTTTTTAAATGACATGCTCATACAAATTGTGTTTTTATCCTAGTGATTATGATTATGCATATTAATATTATTATGATATCCTTTGATTTATGGCATACCTACATATTTAGTATATTCTATATACTAATGCTTACTTCTTTGCCTACATGATCTAACCATGTAGGGATGGACGATGAGGAGATAGTTCCATTTTGTGGCTAGATTATGATATTGAGATTGAAGACTTATTGGTTAATTCCTATGCTTCGAGAACGATCCCTATGATATTTTCTTTTATGTTGGGACTTTATCACTTTTATTCTTTTGATGTATGTCTTGAGGTGAGCAACTGAGCAATGTGCTAGTCTTGCCAAACTCTAAGATGTAGAGGCTTGATTTGGACCGTAGTGGATTGATATATATTCCCTTATAGAAACTATAATGCTCTTACATTCTATGTACTTCTACTTGTTTATTGTGTTGTATGCTTATTTGACCTTAAGAATGCTTACGATATGAATGTGAGGCTTGGGTGGGATGCCTTTGGGTGTCACATTCACTGTGTCTTAGCTAGGCCCAAGGTCCGGGTCGTGACAGCCTCAAACTCAAGTACTGTTGTAATGATAATTATGAAAAAGTTAGGCATCAACCATTTATACTGTAGGAAAACATAACTCTATAAGAGCGAGGCCCCAAACTCCCTTGAAACGATCCCAAAAAGTGCCCGAAAATGTGCCTTGAAAGTACATATAATTGTAATTTTTATATATCTCAAAATCCATGCGTGATACAAGAAATCAGACTTTATATTCCTGATCGGGGCAAATTGAGTGGATAATCGGTCTAACCCCAATTTTAGAGCAATCATATCAAAATTGAAATCCCTAAAATTTCCTTATCCAGTTTTGATCTGTGCTTCTGGCGCGACGCGGCCAGGGTGCGGATCAGTGCTAATTTTGGCCAGTTTTTTTTGTTCGATCCAACGTCTTTGGGTCTTTGGTCTAATATTCTTCGTGTATAAAAACACCTATACTTTGCCATATTTCAACTTCATATCATACAAGACATTCCCCAAAACCTTCTCAAACACTTAGACAAGTATTTCACTTAAAATCAAGGGTTCCAAACTCATTTTTAGATTCAAGAAATTCACTAAATTTTCAAGTTCTCATCTCAATCTTCATCAAGGAATTCTCCAAAGTTGAGGTATATGGGTTTCAACCATTGGGTCTTTCCACCCATGGTGCCCAAGATTCCTTTTTACCTAAATTACATATTTCTAAGTTGATTTTCTTATAGGACTTCTTATTATGAATTTGACTATGAACTATGTTAGGGTTTTGTCAAAGTGTGGATGTTTATGCATATTTTGAGCCATGAATCTAAGATCTATGATTAGTTTCGATGAGTAGTTTCAATTTATTTTGCAAGGTGGTATTACCAAGTGTTGGTAGGTTGATTTACTTCAAGTTTTCTTGTATGATTTCACTCTTTAATTGTATGGTTTTACACTAGCTTTACATACCCACCAAGTGTTTGATAAAATATTCGGTTTAGGGTTCTTGAGCTATTGATGATCCATTGCATAACCTATGGCTTGATTGAATTATCTATAGTGTTGCAAGTTGGCCACACCTTGTTGAGGGGGTGCTATACCTTAATTACCATGGATGATAGGGTGTGACAACCATCAACCAATTGAGGGGTAGATACCTCAATCACCATGGATAGTAGAGTGTGACAACCATCAACCAATTGAGGGGTTGATACCTAAATCACCATGAAACCTGAATCACCATGAATGGTAGGGTGTGACAACCATCAACTAATTCGGTCTCTTACTATACATGTTATATGTTTTATATAAGCATGTTTTACTTCAAGAATCACTCATGCATGCCATATTGCTATATGCTCATTTATTGCCTAATTATGCATTTCGATTATGTTGCCTATCTCTTGTTGCATTTCATCCTAAATACTTAGTACATTTAAACGTACTAATGCATACTCTATACCTACATGATGTTACCATGTAGGAACCAGAGCTCCTCATGATCATCCTCATACTCCTCCACATTGCTAGTACTATCTCTATGAAGCGAGTGTGGTGATTTCTCAACTCCGAGAATGATATCTTTTGTTCTTATATTATGCAAAGACTCTTTTTATTTTATTGTATGCTTTTGATTATGAGGGTGAGCTCGGAAAGTTATCTTGGCCCTCGCTAAATTCTAAGTTTAGAGGTGTTGTTGGAAAAGTTATGTAATGATGCTATAAGCTTTGACTCTCTTGACTTCATCTAAGCATTAGGCTTGGGTCATGACAAACTTGGTATCAGAGCACTAGGTTGTTAATGATCCTCGGCATTCAACACACCTTGTTAATTAGAGTTTGTACATGGTATGAAGTGCACCACAACTATGACCAAGAGGCTATGAGGTATTTTTGGAAATGTTTCCCTTCTTACTCTATGTCGTGCTATAGAAGTTAAGGTAAGGCTTTACCCTAATGAATGTTCTTTCCTATGCTAGATCATACCTATTCCAAAAGGAATAAGAGCCTATACTCCCAAAGAATAACCAGCTCATGAAGAGTTTCGGGATACTATTGCCATGATATCTCAAGCCATGACCAACCAAATCAACCAAGGGGCCCAAGCCCTTATTCTCCTACTCTGGTATCTAGAGTAAGAGACTTCATGAGGATGAACCTACTGGAGTTCTATGGGTCTAAAGTGGATGAGGACCCTCAAGAATTTATTGATGAGGTGTACAAAGTGTTACTATTATGGGTGTTAGATTGAAAAAGAAGGCAGAGTTGGCGGCTAACTAACTCAAGTGGGTGACCCAAATATGGTATACTCAATGGAAGAAGGAGAAGGGGAACAATAATGTGGTCATTTGGAGGAGTTTACGGAGGGTTTCCTCAACCGGTTCTTCCCTCTAGAGCTTAGGTAGGCCAAAATGATGGAGTTCATGAATTTGAAGCAAAGATCTATGAGTGTGAGGGAGTATGCCCTCAAGTTCAACCAACTTTATAAATATGCTCCACATTTGGGTGCCAACTCGAGGTCTAAAATGATAAGTTTGTGATGGGTGTCTCCAATTTGGTGAATGAGGAATGTCATTCCACTATGTTCATTGGTGACATAGACTTGTCCTGCCTAATGGCTTATGCTAAACAATTGGATTGGTAGAAGTTGAAAAAGAGGAGGAATAATGAGGCTAAGAGGGCCCATTTTTATGGTAAGTTCCAAGGTCCCAAGGGTGGCCGATTTCACCAAGGCTAAGGGTCTTCTCATTT
>DF357233.1:23683-53670 GCA_000787875.1 Solanum virginianum
TGTGGTTGTTGATGGTTCAAAATCTTCCTTGGTTGATGAGGTAAAAGCAAAGTAAGATCTTGATCCCTCCTTGTTAGAATTGAAGGCCATAGTGAGAGATGGCAAGGTGGAGGTTTTCTCCCAAGAGGGAGATGGTGCCCTTAGTACCAAGGTAGGTTGTGTGTGCCTAGTGTGGATGACTTGAGAAAGAGGATTCTTAATGAGGCTCATAATTCTTCCTAATCTATTCACCATGGTTTTACAAAAATGTATAGAAATTTGAGGGAAGTGTTTCGGTGGAGTGGTATAAAGAGGGATATTGCTAAGTTTGTGTCCGGTTGCCATAATTTCCAACAAGTCAAAGCCAAGCATCAAAGGCCGGGTGGCTTAACCCAAGATATAGAGATTCCTACTTGGAAGTGGGAGTAAATTAACATGGATTTTATGGTTGGGTTGCCTAAGACTAGGAAGGGTTTTGATTCTATTTGGGTTGTGGAAGTGGGAAGAGATTAATATGGACTTTGTAGTTGGGTTGGCCAAGACTAGGAAGGGTATTGATTCTATTTGGGTTGTGGTTGATAGGATGACAAAGTTGGCTCATTTCCTACCGATTAAACTACTTATGGTGCCGAAGATTATGCTAAGTTGTACATTCATGGATTGGTTAAGATTGCATGGGGTGCCCTTGTTTATCATATCAGATCGTGGTGCTCAATTCACTTCTCACTTTTAGAGGTCCTTCCAAAGAGGTCTTGGTACAAAGGTAAAACTTTGTATGGCCTTTCACCCTCAAACGGATGGCCAAACTGAAAGGACTATGCAAATTCTTGAGGATATGCTTTGAGCTTGTGTTTTGGAGTTTAAGGGTAGTTTGGATGATCAACTTCCGCTTATTGATTTTGGTTACAATAATAGCTATCATTCTAGTATTAGTATGGCTCCTTTTGAGGCTTTCTATGGTAGATGTTGTAGGTTCCTGGTTGGATGGTTTGAGGTAGGGAAAATGGCTTTGTTGGGTCCGAATCTGGTTATGGAGGCTATGGAGAAGGTAAGGTTGATTAGGGAAAGGTTGAAAACATCCCAAAGTCGTCAAAAGTCCTATGCCGATGTGAGTTATGGAGGCTATGGAGAAGGTAAGGTTGATTAGGGAAAGGTTGAAAACAGCCCAAAGTCGTCAAAAGTCCTATGCTGATATGAGGAAAAGAGATCTTGAATTTAAGGTTGATGATTGGGTCTACTTGAAGGTCTCACCAATGAAGGGTATGGTACGTTTTGGTAAGAAGGGTAAATCAAGTCCAAGATTTATGGGTCCTTATAGGGTGTTGAGGAGGACTGGTAAGGTGTCCTATAAGTTAGAGTTGCCCAATGACATAAATATGGTTCATCTGGTCTTCCATGTGTCTATGTTAAGGAAGTGTGTGGGTGACCCAAGTGCTATTGTACAATTGGATGTGGTGGGAGTTGTTGAAGACAACTTGACTTATGAAGAGGTCCTGGTAGAGACTTTGGATAGACAAGTGAAGAGGTTGAGGAACAAGGATGTTGTTTCTGCAAGGTTCTTTGGAGAAACCAATAAGTTGAGAGTGCCACATGGAAAGCCGAGGAGGACATGCAAAAGCGATATCCCTATCTCTTCTATTCTACTCAAGCCTAAGGTACTAATTCTAAGTCCCCTATGTGATTCAAGTCATATGTTTCAGCCCTATGTCATTTGCATGCATTTATGTTTATGTTGACAATTCATGGTGATTTTAAACACTTATGTTGAGATTTTTGAAAATGGTATTTAAGTGCATTATTGTATTCTTATTGGGGCTGATCTCTTCTTGATTAGTCTTCCTATGTATGCTTCTTTGACATTCAGGGATGAATGTTTCCCAAGGGGGAGATATTAAAACGACCCCAAAAAGTGCTCGAAAATATGCTATGGAAGTGCCCATATTTTAATTTCCATATATCTCAAAATCCATGGTGATATTGAAAATCCGACTTCATATTCGTGATCAGGGGGAAAAATGTGTTCACTCAAAAAGATCTCAACTTGAGGTAACGAAGGTGGTTAGAACTTCTTAAGGATTATGATATGAATGTGCATTATTACCTAGGTAAGGCTAATGTGGTGGTTGATGCTTTGTGTAAACCCCAATTTTAGAGTAACCGTATCAAAATTTGAAATCCCAAAAATTTCCTTATCCAGTGTTGATCCGCGCCCCTGGTGTGAAGCGGTAAGGGCGCGGATCAGTGTTAATTTTGGTCAGTTTTTATTGTTCAGTCCAAGGCATTTGGGTCTTGGGCCTAAGCCTCTCCATGCGTAAAAACACCTATACTTAGCCATATTTCACCTTCATATCATATAAGACATTCGCCAAAACCTTCTAAAAAACTTAGACAAATATTTCACTCAAAATCAAGGGTTCCAAACTCATTTTTGGATTCAAGAAATTCACTCAAGCTTCAAATTCTCATCTCAATCTTCATCAAGAAATTCTCCAAAGTTGAGGTATGTGGGTTTCAACCATTAGATACTTCCACTCATGGTGCCCAAGCTTCCTTTTTACCTAAATTACATGTTTCTAAGTTGATTTTCTTATGGGTCTTCTTATCATGAATTTGACTATGAACTACGTTGGAGTTTTGTAAAAGTGTGACTGTTTATGCATGTTTTGAGCCATGAATCTAAGATCTATGGTGAGTTTTGATGAGGGGTTTCAATGTATTTTGCAAGGTGGTATTACCAAGTGTTGGTGGGTTAATTTACTTCAAGTTTTATGGCATGATTTTACTCTTGGTTGCGTGGTTTTACACTAGCATACACACCTACCAAGTAATTTACTTCAAGTTTTCTTGCACGATTTCATGCTTTAATTGCATGGTTTTACACTAGCATTACATACCCTCCAAGTGTTTGATAAAATGTCTAGTTTAGGGTTCTTGAGCTATTGATGATCCATTGCATGACCTATGACTTGAATGAATTTATGATGATGAAAGGAAGGTATATATGTGTTGAATTCATGAAAAGTATCTATAGTGTTGCAAGTTCACCACACTTTATTGAGGAGGTACTATACCTCAATCACCATAGATAGTAGGGCGTGACAACCATTAATCGATTGACGGGTTGATACCTTAATCACTATGGATAGTAGGGTGTGACAACCATTGACCAATTGAGTGGTTGATACCTCAATCACCATGGATGGTAGGGTGTGACAACCACCAACCAATTGAGGGGTTGATGCCTCAATCACCATGGATGGTAGGGTGCGACAACCATCAACTAATTTGATCTCTTACTACACATGTAATATATTCTATATAAGCATGTTTACTTCAAGCATCACTCATGCATACCATATTGCTATATGCTTATTTATTGCCTAATTATGCATTTAAATTATGTTGCCTATCTCTTGTTGCATTGCATCTTACATACTTAGTACATTCAAAAGTACTAATGCATACTCTATGCATACATGATGTTACTATGTAGGAACTGAAGCTCCTCACGACCATCCTCATACTCCTCCACGTGGCTAGTACTATCTCTACAAAGCAAGTGTGGTGAGTTCTCAACTCTGACGATGATATCTTTTGTTCTTATGTTATGCAAAGACTTTTTCTTTTATTGTATACTTTTGACTTTGAGGGTAAGCCCGGAAAGTTGTCTTGCCCCCGCTTAATTCTAAGTCTAGAGGTGTTATTAGACAAGTTATGTAATGATGCTATGTGCTTTGACTCTCTTGACTCTTATATGTTTTAATGCTATGAAAGGCTCCCTTAGTCCCTTTGCCCTTATTTCTTTTCTCTTATTGTTGTTTAATTACTTCCGCGACTAAGGACGTGTAATGATATGTTAAGAGGCTTGATTGGGGTCCCTTTGGGTTCCCCATTCTCCGTGTCATGTCTAGGCCCTAGGCTTGGGTCATGACACCCCTATGCCTAGGAAATTGAACTTTTTAAAAATGAGTATTTGAACCCTGATACTGTCATATAAATGATTGAATGAGGTGCTGAATGAAATACTTCCTTCTTAGAGGCCTAATAATCACCAAGACTTCCTTTCCATATTGGGCCAAGTCCACAATTACATACACATAGTCCAGGGCCTTACTTTCATAAAAAATAATTCATTGTCTCCTATCGAGCTTCAACTGAAACTGAGATAAGCCGATCATGAGGTCTTGGGCATCAATGTACCATAGTAGTCGGAAACGCATGAGGAGATTATGAATAAGGTGCTCACAAGTTCATGGTTACTGCCTATCTAAGGTCTAGATACAGACTATAGTCTACTATACAATTCTAAAAGGCTCTACACCCATTAGGACGATGCTAAGGCATCTAAGGCAAGTTATTTATCCTAAACTAAGGCCAACATGTGATACTAATTGATAATAGGGAAGTAAATGATAAACTATCAAGGCTGCCAAGTAGCAACAATAGTCACATACCCAACATCACCCAAGTGCCCAAAAAGAAACCAAAACATGCTTCAGTTACAAAGGCTTACAACAACTACCCAGCTCCTACCATTCTAGTAATTACACATGCTTATTAGGAATCAAGATTCTATGAGTAAAAATACACTACTATATATAGGTAAGCTAATAAGACTTACTATGAGTTCATGACTATCCAAAAATATCACTTAGGCATATAACATGAATTCTAACACTTGGAAGAAGTAAGCTAACTACCCAACCCAAATTACAATCAATTCAACATGAATTTTGTAATGACCCTCTAGGTCATTCCTATATTTCAGCAACTACTTTGGTTATTTGAGCTTCTATAGGGTGGCCTTGCACCATCTATGGGTTATTGGGGGTGTTAGAGTTATTTTGGGTGGTTTTGGTTGTGAATTATGCGAGTTTGCGAGTTAACGAGAAGTTAAAGTTGCAAAATAAGATTTTTGACAAACCCGAGCAAATGGACTCAAATGGGATTCTGATGGTTCTATCAATTTTGAAATATCCGATGTAGGCTAGAAGGGTAGTTGGTCCAAGGATGGAGGGTCCTGGTATGAATTTGAACCAAAAGTTGCAAAATGACTTCAACTAAAAGCTAAAAAGTGCGTCTGTATAAAAACCTACCTAACTGCATGCGAAATGGAAATCTAATGGCGTGGTCAGCTCTGAAATGTCAAAAATAGTTTGGAATGACCCTTCATTAGTTGATGGGGGCATCTAGTTTTATTTTGACCCCTTCAGTTCTTTTAGCTAAAATTAGTTGGACCCTTTTTTTATCTTAGGATGCTCCGTTGGAAATTCTAATGGTATCATAGGATCCACAATGTCAAAATCTATATAGTTACACTATTTATTTGTTTAAAACAAACATCGAATGACCCAAAATGCCCTAAGGAAGTTTTTTAGAATTGCTGGTGCCAGATGAAGGCGCATAGGGCAGTGTTGGTACGCACGTACCCACGTCTATGTGTCATGGCATAGGCGTATACGGCTGTGCTCGTGCTCGCACCCCTAAGCTCACATTCATACTTCATAGTATGGGGAGTTGTGGCCAGCCTATCAAATGCCTAGTCATGAGGGCACTTGGCAAAGCAACTTCAGATGGTCATAACTTTTGATCCATAACACCAATTTTAGTGATTCAAGAGGCTACTTGACTCACTCTTTTACAAGGAACATTGTGGTGAAGTCAGATTTGGGATTTGAAATGTATTGTGAGGAAAATTCATAGTTTTATCTATTACCTTCTTGGAATTTATGAAAAATTTACGCATTTATATATTAATTGATTCTTGAAGAAATTAAGTGAAACTTGAGTCTAAATTATTCTATATTCTTAGAGGAATGCTATAGTATGTTGGGTGTTCACTAAATTTTGCAGATTTTCAAGAATTTTGACTAAGAATGTTTTGAAAAGATTATTTTTTTGGTAAAAGTTTTAACTTTGTTTTTGGTCCTTTTCTCTATCTTCTAGGGACCATTTTGGGCTGAGTTTTTGACTGTGGACTTGAGGCATCTTGGGAAGAATTTTACGGGGATTTATTTGGGATTTTGGCCATGGGTCCTATTTTTCCCATTTTAGGTGCTATTGGCCTAATTTCACTTGTTTTTATGACATTATAACCAATATAATTGTGTTAATCTTGTGAACTATATTTGATAATAGAAAAACATCAAAAACCAATTTGGTGGGGAAAAGCTTGAGTAGATTGACTCTGGTCGTAAGGGATTTTTGCCAGGTTGGCTAGGCTTTCTCTAAACCTTAGACTGAGTTGAAATGTTTGCTTATTTGAGCTGATATGCATAGAAATGTACTCTGAATGGGTTGAGCTATAGAATATATGTTATATATAGCTTGTTGAGTATCCGCATGTGTTATATATGTTGTATAAGACTATAGTTGTTGTATCTGAGGGTTGTGTTAGCCGTAGCTGCTAGTTTAGCATAGTTCTAATACAATTTGACTATGAGAGGGCTTGAAAGGACTGGTTTGGGCTGATGACATATGATAAGTGTGTACACTGAGCTTGATGCTTAATTGTATGTAGGGGTGCCTATCTATATATGTTTCAAGTACTTGTGGCTACCTAGGTTATGGTAGATTTTCTTGATTAATCACTATTCTATGTTGTCCTAATACTTATATGATCTCGTAAGAAATTGTCATTCGTTATATACTTATTCTACTGGCTAATGACTGGAGAAACATACTATATTCTGGGAATGGTTATAGTTGTACTCCTAAAGGAGTAGTGTGACTTGTGACATAAGATACATTGCTACCGTGCCTATGGCAGGTTAGGGACGGGAGTATGACCCTGTTAGTGAGGTGTAGGTTATATCCTACAGGCTTCCCAAGCTATTTGTGATGAGACCCTAGCTAGGTGGGTTAGTCTTGGGGACTGGCACCCTATTTAGAGAGGGGCTCATTATCAGTAGACCGATATATAGTTGCCTTAGGAAATATCCTTGATACTGGTTGGGCTACGATATGAATTTTGGTAGGTCACTCCCTTTTGATTATCTAGCCTTTTGGGCCTTAGCTTAGGTTACACCGATGGTGCCCTATGAGTTGCTTTGCATGGAAAAGGGCATGGTACGAGTAGAATATGGGCTAATACCGTGGGGGAACGTATGTATTTCAATATAACTCTTAGTTATGTGAGTGTGTAGCCTAATGCTACTATACTATACTGGCTGGGGGACTGTTAGTAGATTATATGCCATACGGTAGACTAATTCTGGTAGAGACACAACTCTGTAGGGTTTGGTTGTCCTGGATACTTATGATATACCTATAATTGTCCATGTTTATTCAAGGAACTTACGGTTGATGAGAATTGGGTATACGTGGCCTTAGTTGGGCATGATTCTATAGTGACCTATGACATATATACTCTGATGTACTATTTATAGTTATTGTGTACTAGTTCTTTTCATCTGATGCTAGAGTATTTGTTATGAATAGTGGGGTGGTGATAGTTATGTTTTTGTGGGTTGGATTATGTGGGATACATATGTTGTGTTTTTCATCACCTACGTGAACTCTAGCATGATATGACTTTTCAGTTTTGAATCTAGATAGACTGGTTGTGTGAGTGACTATTTTGATATCTTGCATCCTAGATGATGCTCTTCATCGCTATTCAAGTTCCGATGGCCACATTTAACTTTACGAGTCCTCAAGTTACATGCCTTGAGGTTTGAACTTCGGTAGCTTGGACTAGGATATCATATGGTGAATGCTAATTATGAGGTTTGAGCACTGGCTAAGATTTGGGTCGACCACCCTGCTGATTCTGTTTTGGGGGTGAGGACCCATGATTGATATTTGATTTGAGACACTATTGATTATGCTAAGGGGAACTTCTCTCCAGTAGGGGAAACATCCATCGTTATAAATATACATTGTCAGACCGTCTGGCCCTTGTTAACTGCCAATTGGAGAACAAGTTAGAGGACGAGGGGCTCGAAGCCCGGTGTGATACTAATTCCTGGATGGGTCGAGGACCCAGTTACTATGTGCTACTTTGGGCTGAGGGCTCGACTGATTACCCATGGATTCATACAACTATTCATATCCTGATTGTGCATGGGTGTACTTTATGGGCTTATTAGGGCTCAGGAGGAGTTCAGACTTAGATAGTAGGGCCTTACTCCCACATACAGTTGAACCTATAATCATGTGATATAGAGAGCCAGGTTTTGTTGTGACTATTGACCATATTGTGCATCTTCTAGGATCTTGGGGGCCCAGTCGGTGTACAGGCATATTAGGGCCTTACACCCGCATACAACACTATGTCTCAATTAGGGACAATTATGGTATGGGCCTATGTAGTCTTCGTCAAATGGTATCGATGTTCATCACTTGGGTTGGCTCAGCTTATCATTGTTCATCACCTTGGGCTAATCTATTTTTTCATTATTCATTACCTTGGTTGGTTCAATTATTGTCTGAGGGTTCCTTACATGCTTATGCCTTTACTTGAGTTCGATTTGCTACATTACTATAGTTCTTGGTACATTTGATCTTTCTGTACATTCACTATATCACTCAGTTGGCTGATGATGCCTACTGTGTGCCCTTTTCTAGTACTTATCGCTACTTTTTCCATCTTCCCATAGTGCAAGTCCAATGGACATTGACTTCTAGGGGTTTCAAGAGCGCTCAAGAGACTATTGGTGAGCAGTGACAGCTTCAGATACTTTGCAGTCTCCTTCATTTTGATGGTTATCTTTTATTCCCAGATATTTGGCTTTGTACAGTAGTGACATGTATATATAGGAGCACTCCTGATTTGTATATTAGTATGGTTATTGATATATGTATATGATTATTCCCTTATATCTTTTGTAGCTCTGTATAGTTGACTTTCAGGTTTTGGGTAGGTTTCAGTTATTTATATTGTCATATTGATTATGATAATGACTAGAGAGCTAGGACAGGCACCTCAGGGTTAGGTAATTGGCTTGCCTGTAGGTGGGATCTAATAGGTGCCATCATGATCGGGACCGAGTTGTGACAAAGTGGTACCAGAGCTTAAAGTTCATTGGTCTCATTTATATAAAGCTACTATCTAGTAGAGTCCTGTGGACAAGTGCGGAGATGTCCGTGACTTATCTCTAGGAGGTTACAGGGTGTTTATGAAAGTTCCTGTGTATTGATTCTGGTTGTGTGATATTATCAATAGTTTGTCGACTTCCTAAAATCTGATTTGATCTGTCTTTCTTACACGGATGAAACATAGAGGCCAGGCTTCGGACATGAGTAGTGCTACATGGTCAGTCCTAGATAAGAAGTATCCCCAATAGCCCATTGAGTAGAGACTGGATGCTCTCGAGTCTTGATAACCGGATAGGAAGCCTGCAGGCTTTGAGATTGTGGAAGCCTCAAAGACAGGCTTTGTGACTTGTTATTTGATTAGTGGTAGCTATGTACTGTGTTATTGGAGATGTTCTTGGGGATGGAATTCTATGATACATATATCTGTATGTGAACTGCTGGTTAAATGGTATGTGGACTCTGAGCATTCTTAATAAATATTTTTAAAGGTGAGATAAGTTACACCTGCGGTAATACTAACCATTGGTGCTCTCTGTATATTCGTATTCAATTATTTAACTGCTGGTTTGACCTATTGGGTTTCCTGACATTGATCAGTATGTTATATTTGGTGGGATTCTGAGTAATTGTCATCTATGTTACGATTCAACCTTGTTGGAGGCTGAAGGTGAGCCAAAACCCTGTGATTTATCCATATGATTGCTTCGATACTTGACTGCTGGAGTGGGTAGCGTAATACTGGTGTAAACCACATTTGAGAGACTGGTTTTCAGTTATACCCCTGGCTACACATTGTGCCACTATAGTTATGATTGTGTTATGATGATTTTGTTGATATGCGGTCCTCGTGATACTTGGGTGATTGGTTTGTGAGATAAATGTTATGCCTAGGGGCTTAGTTAGATTGTATATTGCCATATGGGATATTATTACATTATTAGTTGAGCTGCTAACCACTCTGCCCTGGGGATTCGTTATGATTGTTAGCTAGCTGGGATTATGTTGTCCAGATTCTTGGCTACACTTGTTAGTGAGAATGCTAATCATTTTGCCAAGTTGGCTGGTATTTTGGTATCATTTTACAATGTTAGATGCATTACTTAGCTAATCCCTTACTTGAGTATGGGTTCTATGCTTTTTTTATCCTGGGTCAAGTATTGAAATAGTGGAAGGTCTCTTTATTAATGGGGAATTTGGTATGGCGATTCCTCAGGATTTTGATACACGAGTCGAGCGATATTGTTGAATGGCCTTGGTTTTGATATTGCATTAGGGGCGGGTTGACTTGTTGCTATTATGTAGTTGCCGATGTTTTACACCAATTAGGTCATTTGAGTCTACAACACTGAGCTCATATAGTGTAGATTTATTTTAGGATGCCTTAGCTAGGGTCCAGGGTTTTAAGGATAAACTAGGGACAACTCAAAGTCATCACCTGAGGTTATACCGACCATGGATGCCAATTTGTACAGCTTGAGATTGGGAACAAAGTGGTTCTGAGGGTGACCCCTGAGAGAAGTCATGCGGGTTGGAAGGCAAGATGTGTGTAGCTCTAATATATCAGCCCTATTGAGGTTTTGAAATGAGTTGGACCAGTTGCATCCAAGTTATCCTTACATCTATCCTGTTCTGCTATACATTCTACTATCTGATATTGATGTTGCATCGGTGTATTCTATATGAGTTGCATGTACTTCGACATGATTATGTTGAGTTAAATGATCGTATGATATTGTTAAGGGAAGTTTTGGTGGTGGACATTCTCGAGGTTGTACCAGAATCTTTTGTGGCTATTGTGAGTAGTTGATTGTGTCCGTCAGACTTACTACTGTATTGTGTAGTAAGAATTCGATGACTTATAAACATTGGTGGCTATAGTCTTGGTTCTTACCAAGGGTTGATTGTTAAATACTACAAAATAGGGGTTGAATAGTAATAACTATTGAGGACCATGTTTGAGAAGTGATATACGAATGTTTGGGTACGAAGAGGGTTACTGAGAGTCATTTGAGTGAATGGCTTGTTGAGTATTTTCTAGACATGAAACGAGACCTTCCACTATTTCAATACTTGACCCCTTAGTTCTTTTAGTTTGGAAGAAGTGGTTTTAGCCCTGAGCGTAAGTGTGAGCATGTTAACTATGGTCTGCCATTAATTCGTTAGCTTGCGTGCCATTTGTGGTTGATTATGGAAAGGGTACTTAAACTATTATGGGATGCGAAACATGTTTATGGACGATATCCTCATGGTGTGGGTTGGAGCCTACAGGTATACCTATATTTTTACTTTTGTGAGCAAATGTCTTATTAGTAGGGGATATTGTAATGACCCTCCGGGTCATTTCTGTACTTCAGTGGCTACTTTGTTGACTTGAGATTCTATATGGTGGCCTCGAACCTTTTTTGGCTTATTGGGGGTGTTGGAATGATTGTAGTGGTTTTGGTTGTGAATTGTGTGATTTGTGAATTAACGAGAAGTTAAAGTTGTAAAAGTGATATTTGTAAAATAAACCCTAAAAACTGACCTCAGAATTGGATTATGATGTCCATCAGTACCGGAACGATCAATTTAGGCTAGAAGGACCAATTTAGGCTAGAAGGATGGTTGCTCCAAGGATGGATGCAATCGGTATGAATTTGAGCAAAATGCTACAAAATGAGTTCAACTAGAAGGTAAAAAGTGAGTTTCTATAAAAACCTAGCTAAACGCATGCGAAATCAAAATCTTATGGTATGGTCAGCTCCAGAATGACAAAAATAGTCTAGAATAACCCTTTGTCAGTTGACACGGGCATCCCGTTGCATTTTGACCCCCTTAGTTCTTTTAGTTTGGAAGAAGTGGGACCATATTTTATCTATAGGATGCTACGTTGGAAATTCCAACTGCACCATTGGATTCAAAATGTCAAAATCCATATGGCTACACTATTTATTTGTGTAAAATGGACATGAAACGACCCAAATATGCCTCGGGGAAGTTTTTTGGAATTGCTGGTGCCAGCAGCAGGTGCATACCTCCATGCCCGTGCTCGCAAGCCCGCATCCACATGGCATAGCACAAGCACATACGCCCACGCCCCCTGTCCTTGCAGCATGGCATGTGGTGGTGCAGGCAGCCAATAAAAGGCCTGGTCGCGAGTGCATTTGGCAAAGAAACTTCAAGTGGCCATAACTTTTGATTCGTAACTCCAATGTTAGCGATTCAAAAGGCTACATGACCTGCCTTTTCATAAGGAACATCGTAGTGAAGTCAGATTTGGGATTTGGTGCATATTTTTAGGTAAATTCACTATTTTAGCTGATTACCTTCTTTGAATTTGTGAAATATTTACGCACTGATATCTTAACTGATTCTTGATGAAATTAAGTGAAGCTTGAGTCTAAATTGTTCTATGTTCTGAGCGGAACACTATGGTATTCTTGGTGTTCACTGAATGTAGCTAGATTTTAAGAATTATGACCGAGAACATTTTGGAAAAAATATTTTCTTGGTAAAGTTTTTAACTTTATTTTTGGTCCTTTTCTCGGTCTTCTAATAGACTAAGGGGTCTTTGGTGTGAAAGATAAGTGTAACTTATCCTGGGATAAAATTATAGTGGTCTTTAAATTATTGTTTGGTTGATCAATCCAGGATAACTTATCCTGGGACTAATAAATAGTACCATGATAAGTTATCCATTCTATTTGGTGGTATACTAATCCTGGTATAAATGGGATAAATGACAAGAAAATCCTTTTAAACTTCTTTTATATCTCACTTTGTATATTTATAATATTTTAAATACAATGTATATAATAACATTATAACCTTCCCTCCTTATTTTTATGATACTTCTTCATATATTTCTATTGAAAAATTACACTATATGATATAATTTTTACTGACTAATTCTTTTATTTTTTATATTTTAATTTTTCATAAATCCTTTTTCACTTTAATAAACTTAAAATGAAAGTTCTATTTTTAAATTAAATAAGGCAAAATTTTTATTTTAAATGCATATAGTATTATCAAGGAAATGCACACATTATAATAATTAAGCTAAATAAGATGAAAGATTTATTTTAAAATAGATATTGAATAACTAAAATTAGCAAAGAAAATATATAAAATGAACTAATAGATTGAAGGGTATTTTTGTAATCAAATAATGTATTCCTAAAATTTATGCAACAAACCAAACACTCAATAACAAATAATCTCAACATAACTTATCCCATCATTACTAATCCCAACATAACTTATCCCATCATAACTTATCCCTTCATAACTTGTAGTCAAACCAAATGACCCCTAAGGGTTTTGTGGGGAACATTTTACGGGGTTTTATTTGAGATTTTTGGTGTGGATCCTATATTTCTCCATTTTAGGCATAATTGGCTAAATTGCACTCATTTTTCAAGATATTATAGCTAATACGACCATATTAGCCTTATGAACTGTATTTTGATAACTGAGCAACATTGAAAAGCAATTTAGAGGGGAAAAGCTTAGCCGGATTGACTCAAGTTGTGAGGGATCATCTGCCAGGAAGGCTAGGCTTTCGCTAAACCTTAGACTGTGTTAAAATGCTTGCGTATTTGAGCTGGAATATGTAGAAAAGTAATATTAATGGGTTGAGCTGTGGAATATATGTTGTGTATAGTTGGTTGTGTATCCTCATGTGTTATATATGATGATATGGGATTACAGTTATTGTATCTGCGAGCTATGTTAGTCGTAGTTGCTATATTAGTTGAGTTATGATACGATTTGACTATGAGAGGGCTTGAAAGGATGGGTTTGGGCTAAGGACATGTACACTAAACTTGACGCTTGATTGTATGTGTGGATTCCTATATATATATCTTTTTTGAGTACTTGTGGCTGCCTAGATTGTGGTAGTTTTGCATGATTTACAATTCTATGTTATTTTGTGACTTATATGATCTTGTATATTGTTGTTGTTTGTTATGTACTCAATCTACTGGCTAGTGACTAGAGAAACATACTATGTTCTGGGAACAGTTATAGTTTTACACCTAAAGGAGCCGTGAGACATGTGATGCAAGACAAGTTGTTACTGAGCCACTGCAGGTTGGGGATGAGAGTGTGACCATATTAGAGAGGTGTAGGTTACATCTTACAGGCTTCTTGGGTTATTTGTGATGAGAACCTAGCCAGGTGGGTTAGTCCTAGGGATTGGCACCTTGTTTAGAGAGGGGTGCATTATCAGTAGGCAGGCACATGGTTCCCTTAGGAAATATCCTTGATAGCGGCTGGGCTGCAATATGATTTTTGGTAGGTCATACCCTTCTGATTGTCTAGCCTCTTGGGTATTAGCTTATGTTACAACGATGTTACCTTATGAGTTGCTTTGCACAGAAAAGGGTATGACACAGGCTAAATATAGGCTAACTCCATGGAGCAGGTATGTATTAAAGTATAACTCTTTATTATGTGAGTGTGTCACCTGATGCTACTGTGTTATACTGGATAGGGGATGATTAGTTGATTATATGCCGTACGGTGGACTAATTCTGGTATAGTTACGACTCTATAGGGTTTGGTTGTCTTGAATGCTTATGATATACCTATAAAGTTCATGTTTACTCTAGGCACTTGTGATTGACGAGGTTCGGGTGTACGTGGCCTTAGTTGGGCGTGATTTTACAGTAATCTGTGACATATATACTCTGATGTACAACTGATAGTTGTTATGCGCTGCTTCTTTACATTTGATGCTGGGGTATATGTTATAATTAGAGGGATAGTGATATTTACACTTGTATTGGTTGGATTATATAGGATACCTATGTTATAAGTGTCGTCGCATATTTTGACTTTGGGCACGACATGATTTTGAAGTTCTAGATCCGAATATAATGGTTGAGTGAGTGACTTTTTTGATATCTCGCGTCATAGATGATGCTCCCCGTTTCTATTTGAACTTTCATGGCCATATTCGAGTATTCGAGTCCCTGAGTTATGTGCCCTAAAGTCCAAATTTTGGTAGCCATGACTAGGATGCCAAGTACCAGATACTAATTTTGAGGTTTGAGCATCAGTTGAGATTTAGGTTGAGGATTTTTCTGATTCTATTTTGGGGACAAAGCCCCGTGATTGATATTCTGAGTTGAGACACTATTGATTGTACTAGGGGGATTCTTTTTCTCATGGGGGATACCTCCCAAATTTATAAATATATTTTTAGACCATCTAGCCCTGGCTGACTGCCCGACCAGAGGCCAGGTTGAAGGACTTGGTTTTCGAGACCCCGTGTGATACTAATTCTTGGAAAGGTTGAGGACCCAGTTGCTATGTAATATTTTGGGCCGAGGGGCCAACTTATTTCCCGTAGATCCACACACCTATTCACAACCTGATTGTGCATGGGTGTACCCTTTGGGATTATGGGGGCTTAGGGGGCATTTAGGCTCAGATAGTAGGGCCTTACACCTACATACAACTGACCCTATAATCATATGATATGGAGAGTCGGGTTCTATTATGATTGGTTTACTAGCTTGGGCATGGCTGTACCTTCTAGGTTTATATGGGCCCAATCAGCATACAAGCATAGATATTAGGGCTTTGCACCCGCGTACAACACTATGTCTCAGTTGGGGACAGTTGTGGTATGGGCCTACGCAATCTTCGTCAGATGGTATCGATGTTTATCACTTGGGTTGGCTCAGCTTATCATTGTTCATCACCTTGGGTTGGTCAAGTTTATCACTGTTTATCACCTTGGTTGGTTCATTTTTGGCCTGAGGGTTCCAAACATGCTTATCCCTTGACCTGAGTTTGATTTGATACATTGCTGCAGTTCTTTATACATTTGAGCTTTTTGCACTTTCACTATTTCACTCAGTTGGCAGATGATGCCTACTAAGTGCTCTTTTCTAGTACTCACCCCTATTTTCTGCATCTTTCCATTATACAAGTCCATGTTCTAGCTGTGGGCATTGACTTCTAGTAGTTTCAAGAGTGCTTAGGAGATTATTGGTGAGCACCTGCAACTTTTGCAGTCTCCTTCCTTTTGATGGTCGTCTTTTGTTCCCAGACATTTGGCCTTGTACAGTAGTGATATGTATCTTTAGGAGCACTCCTGATTTGTATATTAGTATGGTTATTCATATATGCATATGATTATGTTCTCGTGTCTCTTATAGCTCTGTACAGTTGATTTTTAGGTTCTGGGTAGGTATTGGTTGTTATATTGCTATATTGGTTATGATCGTGACTAGAGAACTTCCCTAGGGTTGGGTAATCGGATTGTTTGTAGGTGGGATCTAGCAGGTGTCATCAAGTACGGGATCGAGTAGTGACAAATTCACACTAGCCAACTCAATTTAAAGAAAGGGAAACTGCAGCCTACCTGCAAGCCAATCACGTGCGCTCCGCTTCACTTCACTGGAGCCTTCACCTTTTGAATCTCCTTTGTACGCTGCCATGATGTGAGAAATACTCATAATGTAACAATGATTGTTTAGTCACTAAAAATGCGAGAGACTGAGGTGAACCAATTTCGAGGCCTAAAATCAGAAGTATTGGATTTGTATCCAAAATTTTGAAATTGACCCTAAAAATTAGTCCTCAACAACATTTCCAGCCTAATTAACAACGCAACAACTAAATTTTGGTTGAAAATCGTTGTAACAAACAAGTAAATGGAAAATAAAAAATTAAACTAAAATGTCCAGAAATGGCAACAACTACAGGTTGTAAAGTTACTAGAAATAAGCCCCGAATTCCAAAATAAACCACCCCAACACGATCCTTATGAATAACCGCCTAAATTAGAACTAAGAATCACTAAAAATGGACAATTACTGCCCAAGAAATAAATACTCAAAGTTTGCCCAAAATCCACCAAATGATACACAGGAAAAATAGGTATATCTTGAAGTTACCTAAAATAGAGACAACTGAACTTCCCAACGTTGCCGATGCGTTCGCCATATAATTTCCTTAATTTTGGACTCTTGAATTACCAAATTCCACCTTAAATTGCTCATGATTTCACTTTGAAAATTATTGCATGAGGGATAAAAATATACCAAGTCCATAAATTTATAACACACTCGGGCACCGCTATAGCGATCCAAGTGGTCGCTATAATGACCCCTCCCAAAAGGGTAGGCCTTGCTATAACGATACCCCTTCCCCTGAGCAAGTGTCTCGACTATGGTCCCCTGGTTACTATAGTGACATTACTATAGCAAGCTCAGGGCTACTTTAGCGACACCCTAGATATCAGCTAAAATAGCAGATTTATCCCAGCTTCCAATTTCGATGGGGAATTCGAAATTCATCCGCCACCTGCACTCACAAAGGAACTATATTAGCCTACCAAAATTGATGTTTCAAATTCAATGGTGCAGTTAAAATGCTTATACGAGTTTGTTTCAACTGAATGTGGATCCCACTTCGATGGCCTATTTTAGCAAATTTCTATCAAGGGGCTCGAAATGAGTCGGGAAGCCTCGAGAAACGAGCAAAGGGTCATTCTAGACCAATTCAATATTTTGGAATAAACTACACTTTTAGCATTTTCATACAGGGATGTTTTCCAAGAATGTTGACGAAAGACAATCATTGGCCAATTCAGAAGGTTAAAATACAAAACTCGGCATAAACTCACTTCAAAAACCTCAATTCTCGAGTTGACCATGCTTTCAGCCTAATTTGATCATTTTGGATTTGATGGAACTGTCAAAAATTTCTCATTTATAATGAATCAGTTTTCAAAAGATTTTCAAAGCTAGTAAGTCGATTAACTCATTTTTTCCTTCGTAATAGTTTATTTAAATTACTCCATCTATTTCCATATCAATTTAGTCAATTATTTGGCCATTACTAAGTAAAAATTGTTGCTTTTCACTTTCCTCCATCCCAACTTCTAAACTTTTGCTCAATTATTTTTAACATTCAAATGCTACTTTACGTTGTTCAAACATTAACATATTTAGCAATTTTAAATAAGCTTGTATTTATTTAAAACTAACTTATGTTCGGTCAATTAACTTTTCTTCGAACTATAATCAGGTTATTTGCAAGTGTTGTTCAACTTAGATTTTTTCTAAGTTAAATGAACACAAATTTTCTTTTAAGACATTAATAAGGACTTAAATTTTCTCAGCATCAGTTCATTCCTTTCAAATTATAAACAATTCAATTTCTTTAGTCTTCAAATAAATTGCTATAAAATATTTAACTTATGAGTGAACTTTCTTTTAATTTTATCAACTCCTTTAAGTTTGGCAAACCATATTGCTCTGATTCAAATTTTTATATCTTTCTAGTTTTTAAGTTGGTTAATAATATTTTTCTAAAAGTAAATACTTCAAGAATTTGTTTTGATGGATATTTGACCTGACCTTTTTTTTTTTCTAAAAAAAATTCATATTAATCATCCTTCTAGAGTCTAAATCTAATTACGATGGTATAAGCATGAAAATCTACTTTTTTTTTTAAAAGAAGAGAAATCAATTGAGTCATTTCGTCCATTTAGCTTTCTCAGTAGATTCACATATTTTGAGCTCATTACTTTAAGTTACGATATATTTATCCAACCTTTTCCAAAGATTTTTCTCCTAAATTTGTTTTAAGTGAAAGTCCTTAGTATTTTAGACTCTTTTAATCAATTTATTTTATTATTTTACTCTTGAAACTTTGATTTTATTTATCAATTTGTTATTTTTCCTTCTTTTAAAAAAAAACATTTACGTGTTTTATAGTTAGTGAAAAATAAGACTTACATTCTTTTAGTAACCTAAGATTTTTCGATTAACCATTTTGCTAATGGATCTTAGAGGATGCTAAACCCCTTCCCTTTAGGATAATTAGAATCATTACCTAGAATCACAAAAGTTTACTAGACCATAAATTGGAGTTAATTTTAGCATCACATTAGTTAAAATAATTTAGGTATCCTAAATTTACCTTAACAAAAAAAATTAGATGACGACTCTTTAAGTTAAATAATCTAGGAATCACCAATACATTATACACTATTCGAATTCGAGTTAAAATACGATCTAACACATATGATTACATATTTTAATATGTTTATGAGTTGATTATTGAAGATACTTGTTCATATCTTCATTCATATGGATACTGGTTGGGAGATGTAATTAATATCTTGTCCATTCATTGAATTTGAAAGCACAAATTGTGATTTTTCTGAATGGATTGAGTTGAACATGAGTGAGTCGAAGACTATAAAATTTTACCTATTTTGGACATGATTGTTTGAGTATAAATATTTGTTTTTGTGAAAGAGTTTTGAGGAATATAAAAGATTTCTTGAAAGTATGTTATAAATGAAAGAGATTGATGATAAATGAAAGAGATTGATGTAACGACCTAGTTGGTCATTTTTGAGCTTATTTGTGAAAATTATTTTTTTTCCTTTCGTAAGTTTCTTTGGACGTATTTTGAACTATCTGTATTGTTCAAACTTAAATTCTTAGTTTTAAAAGTTGAAAATATAAATTTTGGCATTTTTTGGAAGGTTAAGTTGTTGAAAAAAATGAGTTTTTGTACCATTCTGAGTTTCGAGTGTCTGATTGGAAATCCATAAATTTCATCAACTCTAGAACGTCAAATATGATCTAGGAGAAGTTACAAAACTATATTCGGAGTTAAAATGGAGTTTTTAGGCCCAAGGTTGCATTTTTAGTTGTTTTCGGAGCCAAAGTTTGACTTTGATCAACATTTGGAGTTCGAAAGCATTGATCGAAATTCTAACAGTTCTAGTAGTTTCGGATGGTGAAAGTAATGTAATAAATAGTCTAATCATAACTTTTGGAGTTGCCGAGGGCAGTTTTAGTATTTTGAGTTTTAAACTAGTTTACTTGGCTTGCATTGGTAACTGTGTTGTGGAGACCTCGAAATGGAATTTTGAGTATTCCATTTGGTTTTGGATTGCCATTTCTGGTATGGACACATGTTTGGTTTGTCATATTCTGAGCCCGAATCAGTTCTGAGGTTCCATTTTGAGATTTGATGATGGCTGGTTTTTCTGATTCTAGTGCAGCTACTAGTGTACTTCGTGTTCGCGTCCTGGTTTTTGCATTCGCGGAGGGTATTGACCCAAAGTTGTGCATTCATAGAGATGGGTCCACGTTCACAGAGTATTGACTGAAGTTGACCTTTGCGTTCGCTGAGAAGGTACTGCACTATATTAAATTCGAAACTCACCATTTTTAGTCTATTTTCAAATATTTCAAGCTTTTGGACAAAGATTTTTGAAGAATTCTCTTGAGTAAGTGTTTTAAAAGTCTTTTAATTAATTTTCATGATTTTTATCTTGATTTTGTCATCAATTTCATGATTTCTAATATCCAAAATTGGGGATTTTAGTCTATGAATTGAAAACTTTAAATGATGATTTGTTTTTCGATTTGAACTCAATTTTAGTGAGATTTTCACCCACAGATTCCATTTTTCATGTAAAATCCAATTTTCAAGTCAATTTCCAGATTTGAAAACTTTGAATTTTTGCCCTAGTTTTGACCATTTTGCCCTAAGCCTAATTCGTACCAATATGAGTATCAAAATTTATTTCATGAAGAGTAGTATCCATTTTTAATAGCGATTGATCAATTTGGAGATTGTTTGGAGGTTTGAGTTAATTGAAAGCTTGTCCGAGTACTATTTTGACATCGAGGTAGGTTCGACTTGCCTTTTTGGGACTAGTTTTGAGTTACTAGACATGTTTTTGTGATAATTATGAGATTTAGATTTATTTGTGAGACAAATGGTATGATATGATAGAATTTTAATAGAAATGTGGTACCAATTAGGCTGAAATTTGAGTAAATGACAATGCTATCGATAAACATAGAAGAAAACATGAGAATTGAGATAATTCTAAATATTATTGTGATTAATATGAGACTTGTGATAGTATTGTGGAAAGTTAAGGATGATTGTGATAAATTTGAGATTCATAGCTCAATTGGATGTGGTGACTATTGTATATATCATTTATCATTTATATTGCTGCTATATATATATATATATATATATATATATATATATATATATATATTCTCGGTATGCACATATCTCATACTTGAAAGATTGCATTAGTATGCACATATCTCATACTTAATGGTTGCATTGGTATGCACATATTTCATATTTGATTGGTTGCATTGGTAGGCATATATCTTATTGCATCTGTAGCGCTTCAGACATTATGATACATTGTGACATTCCAGTATAAGGCCTGCGATGGCTTGAGACACTTCCGTATGAGGATTGCAATGTTATGAAATATTTGAGTACATGGCACACGATGCCCCCTGATTTTATCTGGTAGCTTTGGCTTGATAGATGTGTACACAGACCTTGCGACGGTCATGATTCCCCTAATACATGGCCTGTGACACCATTGCATTGTATTGCATCATTGATTTTATTTAATATCTTCAACTATTCCTATTTACATTTATATTATCTACTAAACTTGTGATGCAGGTGGTAGAGACTCTTAGTTATTGCATGCTTATGCAATTTCTCTTACCCATTCGGTTGATCCTACTAGTTACATTTTGGTTTACTAATCCATACTTTGTTTCCTCCTATAGATTGAGCACAAGGATCCATAAAAGGTAGTTAATTCATTCTAGTAGAGTTATTCTCCATCTATCCAGATCTTAGTGGTAAGTCTCAGACTTTGAGTCGCCATGGCTCTTTTGAGATTCCCTTTATTGTTTCTTATACCAGACATTGTATTAGACATTATTAGAAAATGTTGTATCTTTCATTTAAGGCAGTTGTATTTACTCATTCGTACCATCTTAGATGGTATTGTACTCATGACACCAGGTTGTTGTACTCATGACACTAGGTTTTCGAATTTCATTATTATGTTGTGATTGCATTTATCTTAGTTTATTCCTTTAGTTGTGATCCGGTTTAGTTCCGTAAAAAATTTGGTATCAGAGCTCTGGGTTCGTTGTATTAGTGAGTCAAGAGGGGTTTCTAGTAGGGTCTCGCAGATTGATATGTAGACATCCATACCCATCCTCGGGAGGCTAAGGAGCATTTGTGAGGAAAAACTTTCATGTCTTGCTTCTATTTGTGTGTTTCTTCATATCACATGTTTGAAAGTGTCTAATCTACTCCTTCTGCGAAGTTGTCGATTATTAGATCCTAATGATCGTTGAGAGAGCTTGAGTCAACTGATGTGGCTCCCACTCATGGTCGAGGCATGGGCTCGTGATAGGGCCAGGGGTTGAGGACTTGCTAGAGGGCCAGCTCCATCCAGCAGATAGGCTTCTCCAGAGTCGGATTATGGGCCAGAGGGGCCTATAAACTATGCTCAGCCATATTCAGCCCCTAATGCTGCACCCTTGGTTCAAGAGTTACTTTTATGGGTATTAATGAGATTAGAGGGAGCACCTTCATCCCCAATTTTTATTGATGCACCAGCTTCTACAACACCGCTTAATTCTTCTATAGCTCCAATCATGATTAATGTGGGTCCTTCTTCAGTCCTAGCGGATCCTCCTATGACACCTATGATTCCACCTTAGACATCTTACCCAAGTTCTATTTTATAGGTTCAGGGATTGGCTATAGCTCCATCTATTGTATTCTCCAGATTTTTGGTGTCACCATTTTCTACTAGTCTTACCATGTCTACAACCGAACAAAAGAGTTTTGAATGGTTTGTACGATAGGCTCTGATGTGCTACCACAATACGACACTTTTGATGCATTAAACTTAGAATTTTGTGTGTTCTCAAAGTGATATTAGTAGGTTTGATATGTTTTTGTGTTGATTTGACAGGATTTCAGGGATCATGACAATTTCAGGCAAAGTTATGCGGATTACAGATTTTTTATGATGTATGAGGCTTTCTACAGATCGCGGTTTATTCCACAGGCCGTAGCTTGGTTTCTTAAGTTGGATCCAGTGAAAGGTTGATCTTCAGATGTTGAAGATGTGTGTTTTCAGACGAGCCATAAATCATTTGAGGCCCGTATACCTGTCCGTATGTTGAAGATCAGAAAATATGCTTAAGTGTTGAACTATTGCAAGACAAAGGGTCCTATGGGTCGTACATTAGGTGACAAATCGTAAAACTTGTTCATGCCTTGAGAATCAGAGTTTTGAAGACTTGCTAAAGAGCTAACAAATGAAACCCCCTATGGGTCAAAAGTCAGAATACAGTCCGTAGGAGGAGTTCATAAGAGGAAGACAAATTCTGTGCATTGCAGTCTATAAACCCCAGTCACGGGTCGTAATTTCATCCACAACCTATAACTATGTTCGTCTAATTTCCTAGAACTAGTTTTCCTATTTCATTTAGGATTGGGTTTCCATTTATTATAAATATATTTTTAGGTTTTTTTGGAGAGAGAGAGAGTAGTCAGAACGTCAAGAACTTATTACTTGTGATTATTAATTTGTTCTTGGAGATTACTTTTGATTTTACATTCAAGCTATAACATCGTGATTTCTTGTGAAAATTTCAAATTTTGTGTTCTTCAATTTATCGTTGTAAGTGTTTAATTATGCTATTCCATAACAAGATTCCTTATCTACAATGAACTTGTGTAGCTAAATCCAGCACAAGGGTTGTGGGAACCATAAAGAACTAACAAAGTAAAACCCAGATAATTCATAATCTTTGGAAAGTGCACATGCATGTATTAATTATCTCTTTGATATAAATGCTTTTTAATAGTAGCCAATGTTAGAACTCACCTAATTCTTACTTACTAGATCAAGGGGTAATAAATGGGATAAGGGATAATTAACAAGATTCGATGTGATTACTCTCGTCTAATTAACCAGAATGGATCAAGGGATATTGTACTGGGTCAAGGTAAGGGTAAGTAATGGAACACATCATATATGGATCAAATCACATGGTAGAATTTTCCTAGAACCTGGATCAAAGGGTTAGGTGAATATAACTTATCATTTTTGCACGCTACACACTAGAAAAGGGTTATAATTATCTGCCTATACTAGTTTGGAATTCACAGGGAAAACAATACCTTGGTAACTTCTCCTACTAATTTCTTAACACTTTCACTTGACGTTTTGATTCAAGCTTAGGTTTATTTATTGCATCTTGCTAAACCCTCTTCAAGAAATAAGCCGATTAATTCATTCTAATTGCTTTCAATGATTCCAAGTCTAGTACTTATTCCTCGTGGGATCGACCCTAACTATTGTTAGGTTTTATATTTTGACAACAATTGTTTATACCTCGATTTGGAGGTGTAGTGTGGGCGTGATCAAAAGTTTGGTGCCGTTACCGGGGACTACGACTTCTAGATTGATGTGATTAGAGTAATTTGTGAGTTATCCTTATTTTACGTTCTTGTTGTTTTTATTTTGTTTCAGTATACATGTGTAGTGTGTGCCAGTACTCGTAGTCGAGGCATCCCCTTGACTCTATTTGATCCAGAGATCTAGAAAATATTACAAAGAATGGCCTAGGACAATACTAATAATGTTGCAAACCTTGCACAAAATTTGAATTATGACAACCCACCACCACTTAAGGATGTGAATCCACTACCACAGGGTTAACAAGCAACTGCTAATGGATGGAATCCATACAGACTTGGCCCTATGACAGCAGATGTCACTGGAGCGATTGTGTTACCTCCTTTACTAGCAAATACTAAGTTTGTCATATCGTGTGGGTCATTATAGAATAGAGGGTTATTTGCAGGCTTACCATCAAAGGATCCGCCTAACCATCTACACAAATTTTGCTTTCCCCTTCTAGAGCATGATGGGAAATCAAACTGTGTCCATGGATGTTGTTATGCTCATGTCTTCCCATTATCTCTTATAAGCGAAGTGATAGTATGGTTATCAGAGCTTTCACATAGTTCTATCACCACGTGGGCTAAAATGCAGAAAGCCTTTTTGTAGAAGTATTTATCGAGGTCAAACAAACTAAAGTTGAAAGATCAGATCAATAACTTTGAGCAATTTCCTAGAGATTCTATCAGTGCCAGGCAAAGTTATGGGGAGCGATTCACAAAGTTCTTGACAAGTGTTCCAGACCAAAAGATTGTTGATGATTCCTTGGTGGAGATCTTCTATTAGACCTTAGATGACAATTGTAAAGTTGTGGCTGACAACATAACTGGAGGCTCATTCTTAGATTGCCTATTTCTTATTGGTTCTGAATGGCTAGAGAAGGTGTTAAAGGAAAACTGTGCATGGAGTACAAGGGACAAATCTACGTGAAGAGTTCATTTTCAGTTAGTACATATTCATAGCAGGCTAAGATTAACGAAGATATGATGCAAGAGTTGGCTAGGATTAGTAGTATTGTAGGGTTACAGATGAAACAGAGTCGAGAATGAGTAATTACAGTTAGTCATCAGTCCCCATGAGCACCCATGTATGAGGAGCCATATTATGAGGAGGACATTTATTTTGTGACTGATCAAATAGGGGTTTCCGAACTAACACCCAAAAGCCCAATCAAGACTATTGGTGCCAAGGTAAAGGGAATAAAGGTTAAAACTATAATAGAGACAATAATCGAGGTATATACTAAGACAGAAGCAGAGAAAAAGATAGAGATGGTCATTGGGGTCACAAAGATGGGCACATAAATAGTCTGTATGTGCCATCGTATAATCACAATTCTAGGGCTAGTAGTTTGAGATTGAGGAGCCTTTTGATAAGTTGTTGAAGAATACGAACACCTAAGATGAGACTTTAAAGGGAATGAAAGCTGAGATTTTAGGCATTAATCAGCTGATCGAGTCTCATTTTGTGGCTATTAAGCAGTTGGAGCAAAAATTTGGTTAGATGTCTACATAGTTGACAAAAGTCAGAAAGGTAAACTATTGAGCAACATAGTGTAAAATTCAAAGAATGATGGGAAGGGTATGGCAATGACTACACGAGATGGCAAGCAGATAGTCGAACCACATATGCTGATAGTTGATGATGAGGCTTATGAGGAGACAATAGAGAGTAAAGACGAAAATACAGGAGGTAACAAGGCTAAGAATGGGGTGAGCAAAGAAGTGATGACACCAATGAAATTGAAATCCATACCTAGGACTCCACCTCCTTTCCCTTAGAGAGTCAAGAAGAAAGAAGATGGGGGGGAGTTTCAGAACATCATCTCCATGTTGAAGAAACTATCAATCAATCCCAGGATTGAGGCATTGGAGCGAATGCCCATATATGCCAAGTTCATGAAGGACCTAGTGACAAGGAAGAGGATGGTAAGCCAAGAGCTCTTTCAAGAGTTTCAACATTATGGTTAAATTGCAACAAGGTCCTCAGTATAGAACAAAGAGGATTTTAGAGCATTCACCATACCATGCACCATTGGAGAAGTCAACTTTGCAAAGGCATTATTCGACTTAAGAGCCAATCTAAACTTAATGTCTCTAGCAGTGTTTAAGATGCTGGGCTTAGGAGTCCCTACACCAACAAGTATGTTATTGGTGATGGTTGGCAGGATAGTGAAGAAGCCTATAAGGGATACTGTAACGACCCCAAAAAATGCCTGAAAATGTGTCTCGAAAGTGTTTGAAATTGTAATTTTCTCATATCTCAAAATCCGTGCGTGATATCAAAATTTCGACTTCATATTCTTGATCAGGGGGTCAAATTGAGTGGAAAATGGATCTAACCCTGATTTAAGAGTAAATAAATAGCAATTTTGATTTTTCAAGAATGCAAATTCCAGTGAGGTTTGCGCGCCCGTAGCGCGTTGCAGCTAGGGCGCGCAGATGAAAAGAATCCTATTTTCAGGAAAGCTCCATGATGCAGACCTATGTATTTTTTGCCCAGTTAATTTTTGTGCGGTCCAAGATTTTTGGGTCTTGGGCCCAAACCTTCCCATATGTGAAAATACCTATATTTAGCCATTTTCACCCTTATATCATTCTAAACATTCCCCAATACTCATTCAAACACTTAGTCAAATATTCTACTCCATCATTCAAGTCTCAAAACTCATTAAGATCTAAGGATTTCCTCTTAAGCTTCAAGTCTTCATCTCCAATTTTCATCAAGTTCATCTCCAAAGCTAAGGTATGTGGGTTTCTTTCATGGGATCCTTTCACCCATGATGCCCAGGCTTTCTTTTCTTCAACATAGCATGATTTAAAGTTGATTTACTTATGGGTCTTGTTTGTTATGAAAATCGCTGCACACTATGTTGGAGTTTATGAAATTGTGATCGTTTTACTATGTTTTGGGCTATGAATCTATGATCTATTGCTAGATTTGAAGAAGAATTTTGATGTAAATTGCTTGAGGGTGTTACCAAGTATCTATTAAAGGGTTTACATAGAATTTTCTAGCATGAAAACACTCTTGAATTGCATAATTTTACACTAGCACTACACACCCTCTAAGTGTTTGATAAAATATTTGGTTATGGTTCCTTAAAGAATTGAAGGCCCAATGTATGTCTTATGAGTTGAATAACTATATGATGATGAATTGATAATGGAATAATAGTGGAATGATGATGAAAAGAAATGTATGTATATGATGATGAAAGGAGTGTATATATGATATTATCTCTATATGTTGGGGATGACTAAGCCTAGCTCGGGGGGGTTATAGGCCTGGGTAATCTTTTTGAGGGGTTGGTACCTTGATCGCCTATCTCTAGGATTGGTAGGACCTGGTAACCTTGTTGGGGATTGGTAACCATCAACCTTTTTGGGAGGTTTGTACTCCATCAATCTTGTTTGGGGGTTTGTACTCCATCAATCTTGTTTGGGGGTTTGTACTCCATCAACCTCATGAAAGTTTTTGTACCTCATATGCCTCTTTGAGGAGGTGGTAGGCCTTTTATTATACTAATAATAGTCACTCCTTTCACCTATTTTATGATCTATATAAGCATGATTTACTACGAGCATCTTTCATACATGCCATATTGCTATATGTACTCATTGCCTATGCTTATGCATTTTGATTATGTTGCATTGCATCCTACATACTTAATACATTCTAACATACTAATGCATAATCTATGCCTACATGATATCACCATGTAGGAAGGGGTGCATCGCTTGATCATCCTCCTCCTCCACATGGCTAATACGATTGTTTCTCAAGCTTGTTGGTGAGTTCTCCATTTTGGGGATATTTCTTATGATCTTTTACTATGTACTAAGACTGTATTTCTTTTATTTATGTATTGACTATGAGAGTGAGCCAGATTGTTTATTATGGTCCCCGCTCTTATCTACGTAGTAGAGGTGTTGTTGGACATGTTATGTATCTATAATATGAGCCTTGACTCTTTTGTTTCTTGATGTTATGATATGGAAGTTTACCCTTAGTCCAATTACCTTGTTTATGCTTATCTCTCATTGTCATTTTAATTGCTTCCATGACCAAGGATGTGTAATGATATGCTATGAGAGTTGTTTGGAGTTCCTTCAGGTTCTCCATTCTCCGGTCACGTCTACGCCCTAGGCTTGAGTCGGTAAAGATGGTATCAGAGCATTATGTTGTTAGATCCTCGGAGTCCAACATACCACATTGATTAAAGTCTTATTTATGGTTGTGTTGTGCACCACAACTATAAGTAGAAGACTCTGAGATGTTTTAGGAAATATTTCCCCTCTTGATGTTTTAAGTCATGCTATAGAGTTGAAGTAAGTTTTTCTCCCTAAGGATTGTCCTTTGCTATGCTAGGTCATGCCTAACACAAGAGGATGATGAGCCTGCACATCCAAGGGAAAATCGGCTAATGGAGAGCTTAGGGATGCTCTCACCTAGCTTGCACAAGTTGTGGCTAATCAAGCCAATCAAGGAGCCAAATCCCCTCATGCTCCTACACCGGCATGTCAGGTGAAAGACTTCATGAGAATGAATCCCTCGAAATTCCATGGGTTAAAGGTGAGTGGGGACCCTCAAGAGTTCATTGATGAGGTCTATAAGATTTTGTCTATCATGGGTGTGAGGCCATAGGATAAGGCGGAGTTGGCGGCTTACCAACTTAAAGGGGTAGAGCAAATATGATACAATCAATGGAAGGAGGAAAAGGGAGTCCACAATGTGGTTTTATCGGAAGAGTTCAAGAAGGCCTTTTTTAATTGTTTTTTCCCTCTTAAACTTAGGGAAGACAAATTGGTGGAATTTATGAATGTGAGGGAGTATGGCCTCAAGTTCACCCAACTTTCAAGGTTTTCTCATCATTTAGTTGCCGACCCAAGGTCAAGAATGAATAAGTTCGTTATGGGTGTGTCTGACTTAATGAGTGAAGAATGTCGGTCTGCTATGTTGATTAGTGACATGGACTTCTCCCATTTGATAACCTATGCGAACAAATGGAAGATGAGAAATTGAGGAAGAGAAGGGGTCATGAGGCCAAAAGGGCCTATTTTGAGGGTAAGTTCCAAAAGAGTGGCCAGTTCCATCAAGGCCAAAGGTCTACTCGCGCATTAAATAAGAGGGTTGCAAATGATTTCCCAAGGGCCTAAGGTGTTGGGGGTGTGGCTTTTATTAATATGTTTCTGAAGTGTGTTAAGGGTCATGGTGACCCGTGCTTGAGGAATACCGGTGCTTGTTATGGTTGTGGGGAAATGGGGCATAAGGCAATAGATTGTCCTTGAAATCACAACAAAGGTAAGGAGGTTCGTCCACAAGGTGCTAATGCGGTTCCTTTGGGGAGAGGTGGCCGATAAGATGGTGCTCTAAGGCACAATCTATATTATGCTTTGCATGGAAGGCAAGGGGTTTATGAGGTCCCTAGTGTTATTATCGGTATGTTAAAAATCTTTAATTTTGATGTGCATGCATTGATTGATCTGGGTTCCACTCTTTCTTTTATTACCCCTTTGTTGCCCAAAAGTTCTATGTTGAACCCGAATTGTTGCATGAGTCGTATGAGGTGTCCACTCCTATTGGTGCATTTACTGTTGCTAAAAAAGTCTATAAAAGTTTTCCTATTTGCATCTTGCATAAAATATTGCCTTGTGATCTTATTGAGTTGGACATG
>DF357233.1:53777-86173 GCA_000787875.1 Solanum virginianum
ATTGAGATGGATTGGTTGCATGCATACTATGCTTCTATTGATTGTAGAACTCGTAGGGTCAAGTTCCAATTCCCAAATGAACCCATCTTTGAGTGGGAGAGTAATGATGTGGTGGTCAAGGATAGGTTCATCTCTTGCGTTAAAGCCCGTAAGTTGATGTCTAAGGGGTGTCTTTATCATCTTGTGAGGGTTAGGGATACCAAGTCCAATATCTTTCCCATAGAGTCGATTTCAATTGTAAATGAGTTCCTTGATGTCTTTCCAAATGACCTTCCCGGTATCCCTCCCAAAAGGGAAATAGACTTTGGTATACATGTCCTTCTCAATACTCAACCCATTTCTATTCCCCTTTACCGTATGGCCCCAATAAAGTTGAAGGAGTTGAAGGAACAATTGAGGGACTTGTTGGATAAGGGTTTTATTAGGCCTAGCCAATCCCTTTGGGGTGTACAAGTGTTGTTTGTGAAGAAGAAGGATGGATATCTTAGAGTATGTATTGACTACCGGTAACTAAATAGGGTAACCATCAAGAATAGGTATCCTCTTTCGAGAATTGATGATTCTTTTGACCAATTGCAAGGGGCTAGCCATTTCTCTAAGATTGATCTTTGGTCCAGGTATCATCAACTGAAGGTGAGGGAGTGTGATATTCCAAAGACGGCCTTTCAGAGTAGGTATGTGCATTATGAGTTTGTTGTTATGTCTTTTGGGCTGACCAATGCACCGACCATCTTCATGGACCTTATGAATAGGGTTTTTAAACCCTGCCTTGATTCATTTGTTGTGGTATTCATTGATGATATTTTGATCTATTCTCGTGGTAAGGAGGAGCATATGGCTCATTTGAGGGTTATGTTGCAAAGATTGAGGGAGGAGAAGCTATATGCTAAATATGAAAAATATGAATTTTCGTTGAGAGAGGTTGCCTTCCTAAGATATGTGGTGTCAGGGGATGGCATTATGGTGGATCCAAAAAAGATTGATGTGATTAGAAAATGGCCTAAACTATTGGCCCCATTGGACATTAAAAGTTTCTTGGGCTTAGCAGGTTGCTATCGGAGATTTATGAATGGGTTCTCTTCTATTGCTTCCCCTATGACAAAATTGACTCAAAAGAAGGCCAAGTTTATGTGGACTGTTGAGTGTGGAGGAGCTTCCAGACCTTAAAAGATAAGCTTGTGTCCGCTCCTATATTGTCACTACCAGATGGGCTAAAGGGGTTCATTTTGTGTGATGCTTCTAGGGTTGGTTTGGGTTGTGTTCTAATGCAAAATGGTAAGGTGATGGCCTATACTTCTAGGCAACTCAAAGGAAAAGAACTATCCTACTCATGATCTTGAATTAGCCACCATGGTGTTTGCGTTAAAGATTTTACGTCATTACTTGTATAGGGTGTAGGTTGATGTCTTTATCGATTATAAGAGCCTCCAATATGTGTTTTTACTCAAAAGGATCTCAACTTGAGACAAAGAAGTGTCTAGAACTTCTTAAGGATTATGATATGAGTGTGCATTATCATCCTAGTAAGGCTATAAGGGAAATGGAGCCCTTAGATACTAAGGTAGGTTGTGTGTACCTTGTATTGATGGCTTGATAGAAAAGATCCTTGATGAGGACCATAATTCTTCTTATTCTATCTACCCCAGTTCCACCAAAATGTATAGAGATTTGAGGGATGTGTATTGGTTGTGCAACATGAAGAGGGACATTGCGAAATTCGTTTTTAGTCGCCATTGTTGTCAACAAGTTAAAGCCGAACATCAAAGGCTGGGTGGCCTAACCTAAGACATGGATATTCCTACTTGGAAGTGGGAGGTGATTAATATGGATTTTGTGGTTGGGTTGCCCAAGATGAGAAAAGGTTTTGATTTCGTTTGGGTTGTGGTTGATAGGATGACAAAATTGACTCATTGTCTACCGATTAAGACCATATATGGGACTGAAGATTATGCAAGGTTGTACATCCATGACTTGGTGAGGTTACATAGGTTTCCTTTGTCCATCATATTGGATCGTGGTGCTCAATTTACTTTACAATTTTGGAGGTCCTTTCAAAGGGGTCTTGGTACAAGAGTTAAGGTTAGTATGACCTTTCACCCTCAAACGGATGGCCAAGCCAAAAGGACTATCCAAACACTTGACAAATATGCTTAGGGCTTCTGTATTGGAGCTTAAAGGTAGTTTGGATAATGATCTCCTATTGATTGAGTTTGCCTACAACAATAACTGTCATTCTAGCATCGGTATGGTTTCTTTTGAGGCTTTCTATAGTAGGTGTTATAGATCACCGGTTAGTTGGTTAGAGGTTGTTGAATAGCGTTGTTGGCGCTAGATATGGTTATGGAGGCTCTTGAGAAGGTTAGGATGATTAGGGAAAGGTTTTGATGTCTAAGGGGTGTCTTTATCATCTTGTGAGGGTTAGGGATACCAAGTCCAATATCTTTCCCATAGAGTCGATTTCAATTGTAAATGAGTTCCTTGATGTCTTTCCAAATGCGATTCCCGGTATCCCTCCCAAAAGGGAAATAGACTTTGGTATACATGTCCTTCTCAATACTCAACCCATTTCTATTCCCCTTTACCGTATGGCCCCAATAAAGTTGAAGGAGTTGAAGGAACAATTGAGGGACTTGTTGGATAAGGGTTTCGCTTTGGTAAGAAGGGCAAGTTGAGCCCGAAATATGTGGGTCATTATAGGGTGATGAGAAGGGTTGGCTAGGTAGCTTATGAGTTGGAATTGCCTAGTGAAATGGATTTGGTTCATTCGGTGTTTCATATGTCTATGTTGAGGAAATTTATGGGTGATCTGAATGCTATTGTACCTCCTGATGTTGTGGGTGTTGTTGAAGATAATTTGACCTATGAAGAACTGTTTCGATTCAGATTTTGGATAGGCAAGTGAAGAGATTGACAAACAAAGAGGTGACTTCCGTTAAAGTCCTTTGGAGGAATCAACAAGTGGAAAGTGCTACTTGGGAGGCCGAAGCGGACATAAAAAAGCGATATCCTTAACTTTTCCACTCAAGCCTAAGGTATTGATCTAAGTCCCTTACATGATTTCAAGTCTTAAGTTCAGCCCTCATCTCATTGCATACATTCATGTTTAAATTGACAAGTCCATGATAATTTTACACTTATGATAAGATTTTTGAAATGATGTTTGAGTGCATTGTTGCATCCTTATGTGGGATAACATTAGTCATGTTTACATCTCTCATACATGTCTCTTTGATATTCGGGGATGAATTTTCCCAAGGAGAGATATTGTAATGACCCCAAAAAGTGCCTAAAAATGTGTCTCAAAAGTGCCCGGAATTGTAATTTTTGCATATCTCAAAATTCATTTGCGATATCAAAATTCTGACCTCATATTCTTGATTAGGGGGTCAAATTAAGTGGAAAATAGGTCTAACCCCAATTTAAGAGCAAACGATTAACATTTTTGACTTTTCAAGACTGCAAATTCCAGTGAGGTTTGCGCGCCACTGGCACGATGCGGCTAGGGCATGCAGATGAAGAAATCCTATTTTCGCGACAGGTCCATGAAGTAGACCTGTGTACTTTTTGGCCAGTTAATTTTTGTGCGGTCCAAGACTTTTGGATCTTGGGCTTGGCCTTCCCATACGTGAAAATACCTGTACTTAGCCATTTTCACCCTCATATCATTCTAACCATTCCCTAATACTCATTCAAACACTTAGCCAAATATTCTACTCCTACATTCAAGTCTCAAAACTCATCCAGATCTAAGGATTTTCTCTCAAGCATTAAGTCTCCATGTCCAATCTTTATCGAGTTCATCTTCAAAGCTAAGGTATATGGGTTTCTTTTATGGGTTCCTTGAACCCATGATTCCCAAGCTTCCTTTTCTTAAATATTATATGATTTAAAGTTGATTTAGTCATAGGTCTTATTTGTTATAAAAATCACTGCACACTATGTTGGAGTTTATGAAATTATGACTGTTTTACTATGTTTTGGGCTATGAATCGAAGATCTATTATGAGATTTGAAGAAAGGTTTTGATGTATATTTTTTTAGGGTATTACCAAGTATCTATTGATGGTTTTACATGGAATTTTCTAGCATGATAACACTTTTGAATTGCATGGTTTTACCCTAGCACTACACACACACCCTCTAAGTGTTTGATGAAATATCTGGTTATGGTTCCTTGAGGAATTAAAGGTCCAATGCATGTCTTATAAGTTCAATGACTATATGATGATGAATTAATGATAGAATGATGATGAAAAGGAATGTACGTATATGATGATAAAAGAAGTGTGTGATATATATATATATATACACCTAGCTCAGGGGGTGGTAGGCCCGAGTATCCTTGTTGGGGATTGGTACCCATAAGCCTTGTTGGGGGGGTTTGTACTCCATCAACCTTATGAAAGGGTTTGTACCTTGTGCACCTCTCCAAGAAGGTGGTAGGCCTTGATTGCACTAAGAATGGTCACTCCTTACACTTATTATATGATCCATATAAGCATGATTTACTACGAGCATCTTTCATCCATGCCATATTGCTATATGTACTTATTGCCTATGCTTATGCATTTTGATTATGTTACTATCACTTGTGCATTGCATCCTACATACTTAGTACATTCGAATATACTAACACATACTCTGTGCCTTCATGATGTCACCATGTAGGAACCGGTACACTGCTTGATCATCCTCCTCCTCCACGTGGCTGGTACGATTATCTCTCAAGCTTGTTGGTGAGTCCTCCATTCCGGGGACCTTGCTTATGATCTTTCGCTATGTACTAAGACTATCTTGCCATTTTAATTGCTTCCGCGACTAAGGATGTGTAATGATATGCTATGAGGCTTATTTGGGGTTCCTTCAGGTTCCCCATTCATAGGTCACGTCGAGCCCCTAGGCGTGGGTCATGACAAATATTGTACAATGTTCTAGTCATAGTAGAAAAGTTCATATTCCCCTAGGGATGTTGTAATTTTGGATTCTGAGGTCGACTTTGAAGTCCTAATCATCTTGAAGGCCTTTCCTGGCCACTAGACAAGCACTAGTAGACATGGAGTCGGGCCAAATCAAGTTTAGATTGAACAACAAAGAAGTTGTCTTTAATATCAGTCGGTCCATGAAAAGACTTAATGATCTGAAGGTGAAAGCATGGGCACTTGGTGATGTCTGAGTAACCAAGTTGTCTAAGTCATGCTATGACACTAAATCACATGCTACTTGGGAGGCAACCCAAGATATTGGTTGTAACTTTTATGTATTTGTTTTAGTTTTGCTTTTTGGACTTATAGCTAGCTTAATTTCCTTGTTTTGTGTAATTTAGGACTCACAGATAGGAGAATTATATGGTAATTGTTTATTTGGTTGAAAGTGTATAGGAACAAGGTTAAGGTAGCAAACCAGTGCAATGAGAGAAGAAATGTTGGTTCTATGAATGGTTCCACGGGCCTTGGTTTACACCATGACCCATATACTGACTCGTAGAACCTTTTCAGTGAGCAAAAATTTATGCACTCTAGTCCACGAGCTAACTTTACCATCCGTAGATAAAATTACAAGCTGTGAATGACGCTCATGGACTCCAGGTAAGATTTTGAAATTTTGCTAAGTATTAGGGGCACTTATGGTCCAACCGACGAGTAGTATGTCAATCTATGACCTGTAGGAGGTTCTATAAGAACCAAGCCCTAAAATATAGACTTGAGACAACAACGCCAGGTCTTACGTGCTATAGAACCTCTTATAGCCTATAATCAGGCTTTCGTGGGATCGAAGTTGCATTGATATCTGACTCGTTCAATGAAATAAGAGAGGTGTAGTTTTTATTACCTCTCACTTTCCTAAGTATTTCCATAATACCCCATAATCTTTTTTCTTCTTCCCCAAGTCCTATTATGCTGAATCCTACCCCCATATTTTTCAATGTAATTCCGGCCACTCACCTACTATTTCGGCACACCTAGGGCATCAAATTTTTTATTTTTTTGTGTTTCTTAGACTCTTGCTCGATAATCTGATATGTCCTATTCTTGAAATTTCATTTTTTTGCCAAAAATTTATGTTATTGGTTTGACACACTATTAAGGTTGATTTTATAATACTTGTTACCCTAATAGTTAGTATTGCCTAAGAATGAGGTGTATGATGTGATCCTCACTATTCGATTGCATGAATTAACCTTGAAACATGTAAATGAATGTGAGTTTCATTGTCGTAAATCATGCAATTGCTTATTATATGAGTTAAAATTATTTATCTTGTTAAAAATTGATAAGGTAGTGCATGAATGGAATAATTGGATGATGAAATGGATTAAAGTGGTCATGAAACAAATCTATTGGTATGAGTGTCATTATTGGAAATTGTGCAATCACTTGTCATCTGAGTGGTACTAAATTATATTGTTAGAATCTATTAATTGGCTGTGTGAATTTGAATGATGGCATGCAGAATAATTGGTCAAGTGGTAGTTGTCGTGATGTCTGAATATATCTAAGTGAATTGATGGTTGAAGGATAGTATAATGACTCGCAGATGTTTGGGTTTTGGGTGAATTTGTGATAATTTGTGCATGTTATGTTGTGGGTTGATTTGAATGCATGGAATACATATTTGTCACACCCCTATTTTTTTCTATGCGAGGTTTGAAAAATAGAGTTTTTTTTCAATTAAAGTGACATTTTGAAGAGGGATTAGTTTGTTTGTTCAGAGTCGCCACTTGGAATTGAGTTTTTGTATTCCAAGTCACCTTATTTAAACCCTTAATCAAAAGGAAGTTGACTCTTTATTTTATTGGTCTGCGAAAATAAAGATCGGGTAAGAAATTCTGTTGACAGAGGGGAAGGTATTAGGCACACCTCAAGTGTCATGGTTTTAGCACGGTCGCTTTTATCAACCTATACTTGTCTTAAATTATTTTTTGGGATAACTGTGTCTATGGACCTTAATTTGTTCATTTCTAATATAAAATTATAGATTTTATGAGTCCCAACTTCGATGCTTAAGCGCATTCTTCGTCTAGACGTTAGAGGCATGATTGCCTTCTCTACATCTTAATAATCTTTTTTAAAAATAAAACAAAATTAAAAAATCCTAACTTGAACTAACATACGGTTAATTATTAACCATTTGTCAAAGGTGCGTCACCGCATCCTTGAACGTTCTTTTAATGTCTCAAGAAGGATGTGTAACCGTATTCTTTAGTCAAATTGCATTATACATGTATAAAGAAATATGCCTAAAACTTAGAGTTTAAAATATTTATTCTCTTTCTGCAAACTTTGTATGACTATTCTTTTCCCACTTTAATTTATTGATTGTAATAGATTTTAAAGAAACTCGTGGTCCATCTTACTTTTATTATATTTTTGCTAATAATAAAAGGGAGATAAAGCCAATAAAGATTTATTTTGAGCCTAGAACATTTTCTAACTTAAGAAACTGGTGTCTCGTGCTTGTTGTCATTTCCAGTAGACAATAAAAAGCAATTAAAATAAGCAAACCCACTGGAAGGTGGGTCAATATTAGTCAAAAAATTGAAAATCAAACATAAAACCATAGATATTAATGGAAGAATTATTTATCAAGTAAGATAGGAAATAGCTCACAAATTGAAAATGATTAATAGCTACTGGAAGTGAGATTAATCTTGTTCCATTTCTTTCCTATTAAAAACTAAATAATCTTACTACATATGTTAAAATAATAATAATAATAGTAATAAGAAAACACATCAATCAACAAAACAATTACAGCTAAAGAAACCCATGCAACTAACATTTAATACACTTTGACAAAATTTTATTTTAACCCATTTCTTTTTTTAAAAAAAAAATGATAGCAACTTACAATTGTTGATGTAAAACCTAGGTAGACTAAAACTAAAATTTATCCTTTTATATTTTAACAAAAGAAAGCTTTCTTCATATTCATCACTGCTTCCACGAAATTTACTTGCAAAAATAACTATTCCAACTTTAGTATGTCAACTAATATAAGATCTCCCTTCAAACATATAAGTTATTTAGCTATTCAAATTGATAGAGAATGACTGTTGGAAAGAAAAAATCATACATAAAAGGGCTCCACAAATTTGTTCTAAGAAATAAAACAATATAAAAATAACTTGATAGAAAACTAATTGTATTAAGAAAAATAAAGTTTTATTGAATTAAAAGTCAATGGAACATGGTGCAACAAATCCTAATCACGGGAATAAACAAGAAAGGAAAGTAAACAAACATTGCATTCTTTATATGACGTTATATTCCCATATGAGATAGAGTTTAAAAGCTACCTCTTTTCAAAAATTTTATGTCGAGAAGAAATATGACCGCTACTCTACTGATTTGCAAGAGCTAGTAAATGTCAAACACCTATAAGTTGTGAACTGAAGTCATCAAGGAGAAACTCGAACGAAAACTCGAACTAGAACTAACTAAAGGAGAAACCTCTAAACCTCGAACAAGAGCCAAACTCTATTAGAAAATTTTCTTCTTTTTCGTGCGTAATCCTTTTTTGGTGTGTGTACAATCTGATTTTTTTTTTTTGAAATCTACTCTCTGCCTTTCTTTTGAAATCTACGCTCTGCCTTTTTTTTTTTTTGAAATCTCCTTATCTTAATCCTCACTTAGACGTAAAACTTCTGATTCCTTAATTATAATCTTTTATTATTATATATAAAGAGTGGATGAGGAAGTTGTGCAGTGGGAGTGTGGGGTGTGAGAGTTGAGAAAAATAAGGAGACTAGAGAGATTTGTGTTATATTTATTTATTTATTATTTAAAAAAACATGTCGTGTCGTGCAGATTAGGCTTTTAGTTAACGACATGTGTGTGTTTAGGATAATGGGGTAATTAATGCTAGTTTTTAGGATTCTAAGTTTAGGTTTTCTTTTCTTTTTAATTAATTATTTATTTATTTATTGTATGTTATGTAAATAAATATCTTTTAAATAGAACATTTATATATAAAAGAAATATATATAAAGATGAAAATATTTTAACTAATATAATATAAGAAAAGTTAAATAGTCAATATAAAATTATATTTTTAAAAAAAAATAAAACAAACTTATCTTAAAATGTGACTCTATTTTTGTAGTTTTCAAATTATTTTAAATAGGATAAAAATGAAATAAAATTTAAAAAAAGAAAATTCAATGTAGCTCTAAATATATACTATATATATATATAGTTTTCAAATTATTTTAAACAAACCTACTAATATAGGATAAAAATGAAATAAAATTTGAAAAAAAGAAAATTCAATGTAGCTCTAAATATATACTACACACACACACACACACTAATAATAATAATAATAATACTAATAATAATAATAATAATAATAATAATAATAATAATAATAATAATAATAATAATAATAATAATAATAATAATAGGATATTAAAATCTTAGATTCAGTCAAAAATTACGTGTCTACAATATTGAATATGTTTGGATGCAATTGCTTTGATGTTGTTTATTTTATGTGCCCTATTGCCATAACCTAGTCATTATGCTTGAGAAATTCATTCAATTTTACTTTGACTGGGACTTGACTTTAATTTTGGTTGCATATTGATATAATGGAATTGAATGGTGAACTGAGAAAACTTAGCTTGTTATTTTTCAACAGCACGACGGTATTCTACGGCCTGTAGATTAGTCCACGGACTATAATCGCCCCTTGTAAGTAGAAATCAACAATTTGATTTTTCTGGGATGTTGCCAGATGAACCTACCTATGGGTCGTAGTTCAGACTACCCCCATAAACAGGGTTCGTAGGTTCCTTATCTGCATGTATAAAAGTTTGGCGTTGTACCTATGACCCAATCTATGGCTTTTAGTGTATGCTTCGAGCCATTACTGGTCTTGTAAGTGCATTTGCAGTAAGTCAATTTACTATACCTTGTCTCTTACAAACGCCATCTACAACCTGTAGTCTAACCTACGGCTCATAGGTGAGCCTTCATAGGTCCTTCTGTGTACATTTTTGTTAACTTTTTTATTTTCCCTTTTGTATTTGTAGGACTCATGTATACGGGTTCTTTTGGTGTTTCAGGTACTATGGCTCATTGATCAAAGAAAGATGAGATATGGGCCATTCAAACCTAACTATATGACGAGCCTATAGAATCGAGGCTAGGCCTCAGGCCAGTGGATCAGTAAAGGAGCTCAATGTCCAGCCAGACAAGGGCGTTGAGCAATGACGTACAAAGACAACATCTAGATAGATTATGGCAGTCCAAACACAAGCCATAGTTGCTCAGCCTCCCCAATCTTAGGAGGGAGGTGCCCAGCAATGCAGCTCTATTATGATGACAGACTCATGCGGTGGGTCTCGATCAGGGTCAGGAGTTAGAGATGACTCTAATTTAGGTGAGGAATCAGGGTCTGGGTCTATAGAGTCCACCCTAGCAGCAGCATATCCTCCAACGGGATTGATGAGATGATAGTATGTCCAGCATATACAGGATATATACCAAGAGGATATCCAGCAAGATGAGCGGGTTTGACATACTAGGACCATGTTTGAGGAGCCACAAATTGTTACATCTATGCTTGACAGTGCTCCTATGCTCTGGGACATCATGACCCAGTATCACTTGGACTGGTTAGTAGCCCTGTTAGAGAAGTAGTCCTCGACCATTGTTCGGGAGTTCAATGCATCATATGTTGCGACCATCATGGAGGAGACCCCAAAAAAGGGGAAGTTCCTTGCACAACCCCAATTGACATAGACAATGGTTCATGGAATCCCTGTCAAACATTTTGAGACCAATATTGGATGATTTTTATTTAGTCTCGTGTACCAGACTCCATGACTATAGCGGAGTATGACTATAGGTTAAGCCAGACCAGGGACTGAGGGTTGATTAGAGATGTGGCTCGAAATGCTATCTTGTTGAGATGGATTGCTGAGAGCATAGTTGAGCAAACCCAGGGCCCTGAATAGGTGTCTACTTTTGAGGTGATCGTGAAGTCTTCACTCAGCTTCATTGATAAGTTTTGGTGGGTTGTTGTATGTACATGGATCTGCCAACCCAAGTAGATAATACTTTGACACCGGACCATGCTATATTGGTTGCCAGCATCATTACTGGATATGATATAGATTGGGCTCATTTGATAATAAAGGGGATACACAAGTGGACCCTGAAAAGGTCTACATTGATCCCATTCTTGTGTTTGATTTACTATTTATGTATAACTTTGGGGGTGGAGATCTTGCATAATGTGGACATGATGATTGAGATTCAGAGGACCTAGGGTGTCAGCCTGATCATAGCTGATAAGAATCCTGTGGCTACTCGGCGATATCTGTTCGACTACCAGAGATGTTTAATGAGGCACCAGAGCTTGAGCCTACTACCTCTACTGCTACTGCTACTGCTGCTTCCCTAGAGACTAAGGGGCCCACACTAACAGATATTGAGAGGGAGAGCAGGCCCATTACTATTTCTACTACTGTACCAGAGGTCGTGCCTACATGTCCTCTTGCCATAAGCATATTATATGTGCCTGCGGAGTCCTAGTTGACTCAGTTGCTACAACAGATATAACCTTGGATTCGTAAGGCCATTTCAGAGTCTAAAGAGTGTGTTCAAGAGCATTTTATGATTGCCATTGAGGAGAGACTTGGAGCATTTCATGGTCATGTAGATGCTTTTGAGAGGTGAGTAGAGCAAAGCCTTAGATCGACTTAGAGTCTAGATATGATAACTATCCGGTCAAAAATCTAGTAGCTCCATATTGTGATGAGAGCACCATCATTAGCATACATGCCTGATACAACTACTAATGTGATGGTTGATTGTTTGCTGATGAACCTCAATTTTGCGCCACTAGAAAAGGCCTCATCTTGATTTTGATGATCTTGATATTGCGAGATGAGAGGTAGAGAGGTTGGCGATGAAGCATGTAAAGGCCACAAGATGGGCCTCTATTGTAAATGAGATGGAGCAGCAGACATGTACACAGGAGATGGTGAGAGGTGGTGGACCCTCTAGACATGCCGCTACGACATAGGATACCACCTAGCATGCTGGGGGTGGTGATGCGCAGACAGAAACTAGTGCTTAGGCACTTAGGCATGTCCCTTTTTGACCTCAATTTGATATTTTAGTTTATTTTATTGTATGAAGTGCAATGAAAATGCCTTTTGTTAGGGGTGTAGGTAGTTATATGCCTCGATGAAGTCTGAGTAACTAAGGTTTATATCTACCCCAATATTTGAGTCCGCAGGGTTTTCTTACCAATGTTTTCCCCTTAATTACATTTCTTTTTTGTTGAACTGCATGTATCAGATGTCTAAGTAGTACTAGTAGCATATTACACTGAAATATGTGGCATATGTTAGCTTTTGTTGAAAAATAATACCCACCTATTTTTTTGATTAATGATGTGCTTTTAGGTAGTTGTGATAACAACTACGTGAAATTAGTGATTGACAGAGTTTGTTCTGACAAGATAGGACTGAATTGTAATTTTAAAAAAAGATGATCTGAGAGTCTAGTTGACAGTGTATTTAGTGCCAAGTGCGTGTGAGTTTGATTGCATGGTTCTTATATTGTGATTCAATTCATAACTTGCCCTGTTACTTAGACTGAGATTCTTATACTGGGATTCGATTCATAACTTGCCCTGTTAATTTAGCTGAGATTATAGGTTAGTTGGCTAGGAAAGGATCATAGGTCGTTGTTCATATTACTCCATATAGCCTAAAAATTACCAACCAAATGCGTTATATATCCCTTAATCCTAATGTTTGAGATAAACACCTAAGTAACCAATCCTTTTTGTCGTGTAATCCTAGATCAGCCCTGGTCCTTCCTTGAATATTGTGCACCTTAACTCAAGCTAAAAGACTAAGTTGAGGGTGGCTACAAAAAGTGGCGCTGGTTCATATGTTAGATATTATGCACCTCAACTCAGGCCAAAAGCCTAACTGAAGGTGGCTGTGTAAGGAAATCACACCAAATCAGGAATGAAGCGTAGTGATGCAATAAAAAAGGGAAATTCTGAAGTACGTGTGAGAAACACAAATAGAGGCCTCAATTGTGACCTAAAAATTAAATGAGTTAAGAAAAATAAAAGGAAATGAGCTGAAAAAATTTGAATAAGGCACCTAAAACTGTTTGAAGCAGGAAAAGGGGATTTATGAGTCGAAAATACTAGTGTTGGTAGGAAAATGCAAAATAACATAGAGTCAAGGAGGGTGATAGTCACTTTAGCCCAAAATTATGACACCAAAGCCCCCCGAGCCTTCTTTACAAGCAAAGAAAGTCCTATTGTGATCTTAAGTCAACTAGTCAAATGTCATGGTCATGGATAAAGGGATAAGCCTATGGTATTGTGCGTAGTGTTTGAATATTAGTTGTGAGTGCAAGTGTTTTTGTTAGTCTTGAGCATTGAATTTGAAATAGCATTTTGAATGAATATGGGACTTCTTTTTGTGAGGGAACTTGAATTACATTGTTGACTTTAGGTTATTTTGGTGGTTTTTGCTTATCTATGTTACCTTGCTTATCATAATTGCACTGTCGTGTATTGATCTATTTGAGTTTGTTTGATAACTCTATTATATATGCCCTGATGTGTTTACTAGGTATCTATGAGTTATTGAGATATGATGTATTCCATGAGGTTGAGCTCTATGTCCTGCTGTATTGCTTATGTAGATTGAGTTTGTCGTTTGAGGATAAGCAGTAATTTTAAGTTGAGGGTGTTAATGTGTCACCAAAATACGATACTTTTGATGCTTCAAACATAGAATTTTGTGTTTTCTCAAAGTGATGTTAGTAAGTTTAATCTGTTTTTGTGTTGATTTGGCAGGAGTTCAAGAATTGGGATAATTTTGGGCATAGTTATGCAGATTGCAGATTTTTGATGATGTACAAGGCTTTATACGGGCGTGGTTCATTCCACTGGTTGTAGGTTGGTTTCTTAGGATGGATCAAGTGAAAGGTTGATTTATAGATGTTGAAGATATGTATTATCAGACGAGCTATAAACCATTTAAAGGCCTATATACTTGTCTGTATGCTAAAGATCAGAAAACATGCTTAAGTGCTGAACTGTTACCAGAAGAAGGCTGCTACGGGTCATAAGTCAGGTGACAGGCTATAAAATATGGTGGTGCCTTGAAGATCAGTGTTTTGAAGACTTACTGAAGAGTGAACAGACGAAACCCCTTACGTGTCATAAGTCAGAAGACAGTCCGTTGGAGGAGTTCATATAAGAATCACAGATTTTTTTTACACTGTAGTCTACGAAGACTAGTCACAGACTGTTATTTCATCTACAGCCTGTAACTATGTTCATCTAATTTTCCCATTCTGGTTTTTCTATTTTGTTTAGGATTTGGCTTTCACTATAAATAGGTTTTTAGGATTTTTAGAGAAAGAGAGAGTAGTCACAACGTCATGAACTCATTACTTTTGATTATTACTTTGTTTTTGGAGATTACTTTTGATTTTATATTCGAGCTATAATATTGTGATTGCTTGTGAAGATTTCAGATTATATGTTCTTCAATTTATCATTGTAAATGTTTAATTATGGTATTCCGTAACATGATTCCTTTATATAAAACGAATATGAGTAGCTAAATCCATAACTAGGGTTGTGGAAACCATAAAAAACTAACAAAGTTTAAACCAGATAATTCGTAATCCTTGGAAAGTGTGCATGCATTTATTAGTTATCTCTTCGATATGAATACTTTTTAGAAATGGCTAACATTAGAACTTACCTAATTCTTACTTACTAGATTAAGGGGGCAATGAAAGAGATAAGGGATAATCAACATGATTCAATATGATTACTCCTAACTAATCAACCTGAATGCATCAAGGGATGGTTGTATTGGGACAAGGTAAGGTTTGGTAATGCAACACCTCAAGGATGGATCAAATCACGTGGTAAAATTTGCCTAGCACCTGGATCAAAGGGTTAGGTGAATATAACTTATCAGTTTTGCATGCTACACACTAGAAAAGGGTTATAGTTATCTGGCTATACTAGTTTGGAATTCACGGGGAACACAATACCCTATTTGCTTCTCTCGTTGATTTCACAACACTTTCACTTGACGATTTTGATTCTAGTTTAGGTTTATTTATTGCATTTTACCAAACCCCCCTTCGTGAAATAAGCCAATTAATTCATTCTAATTTCTTTCAATTATTCCAAGTCTTGACCTTATTCCTCGTGAGATTGACCCTAACCTTTTTTAGGTTCTATATTTTGAAAACGATCGCTTATGCCTTGATTTGGAGGTTTAGTTTTGGCATGGTTAGGCTCCTTCGAGATTCGATGGTATATCTAGTAATGGGTCTTATGATTTATTGTCAGAATGTCAAGACTGGCTATGTAATTTGTCCATCCTTGAGACACATGGAGTTGGTTACACCTCTTACCAGTTCACTAAGCTAGCCCAGGAGTGGTGAAGGTCAGTTTTGGCTTTTTGACTAATTGGATCTCCAGTCATGACATAGGACCAATTTACAGAGTTATTTCTGGAGAGGTTCATGCCATATAGCCTTCAGGACAGCCACCAAGATGAGTTTGATAGACTTCAGTAGGGTTCTATGTCTGTATCAGACTATGAGGCTAGATTTGTACCTTGTCTAGATATGCCTTGTCCAACATCCCTATTGAGTTTGAGAGGATTCATCGTTTCGCCAGATTGGTTGGGTAATTTCAGGAGGCCATAGATTCCTTAGTTTTGGCTAGAGGAACATTTCATAGTGTGATGGATCACACTCGCATGATAGAGCACATTAGACATGGTAGATAGGGCGGTGAGAAGAGATTCTCTTAGCACAACCAGTTTAGTGGGCACCGGCCATGAGAACTAGAGTTTTAGAGGCAGGGCCCTCAAGGCTGGACGATTCATGTAAACCATCCTAACATTTGACATGTGTTGACTCGTCCAAACCTGCCCAGATGGACTATGATAGTTCTTTTAGTGCACCCAGGCATGCTGGCTTTTCAAGATAATGATCTCAGAGGTAGGATCCCTGGGCTTGATATCATTGTGATAAGATTTGACACTTGGCCCATCATTGTCCACATCAGGCACCTTCTAAGAAGGCTTTAGGGTCTCAACTAGCCCATTCAGCCCAGTACCAGCTGCTAGAGATACCTCTTATGGCATGAAGTGTGGTACTAGGGTAGGTCATGGTACAGTGAGAGGTGGAGCTTGTAGAGGCCCACAGGCTAGTGGTTGTCATAGAGTTTGCTTCGTTGTCCCAGATAGAGCCAAGGTCAAGGCCTCTGATGCATTTATTAAAAGTATGGTTTCAGTGTACCATCTCTCAGCTTTAGTTTTATTTGATCCAGGCTCTATTTATTCTTATGTGTCAGCTTATTTTGCTTCAGATCTTCATATTATGTATGAGCCTCTTTCCAAGCCTATTTGAGTTTCCACGCTGGTAAGTGAATCATTAGTGGTGAATCGGCTGTATCAGGGTTATGCTATGACTTTTATGAGGAGAGATTCTATTGCTCACTTGATATTGCTGGATATGGTTGATTTTGATATGATATTGGGCATGGATTGGTTATCACCTCTTCATGCTATTCTTGACTGCCATGCGAAGATTGGGACCTTATCTTTCGTCGACTAGCCTCAATTAGTGTGGACTAGAGCACCTAGCTCCTATCCACAAGGTGATATTTCTTATATGCAAGCCTATCGATTGATAGAGGAGGGATGCTTGGCATTATTGGCTCATGTTCGGGCCTATTCTTAGGAGTCACCATTAGTGGAGAGTACTAGGGTTTGTAGCGAGTTAATGTATTCCCGACTAATTACCTGGTGTTCCTACAGATCGTGATATCAAATTTGCTACTGATGTGAAGCTAGCCATTAACCCCATTTTTATTTCCCCTTATTGGATGGCTCTGGCTTTTTGAAGGAGTTGAAAGAGCAGTTGGAGGATTTGTTGAAGAAGCGATACATTTGTCTAAGTGTATCTCCCTGGGTGCTCCTATTTTATTTGTAAAGAAAAGGGATGGCAATATACATATGTGTATTGTCTATCGCCAGCTGAACAAAGTGGCCATCAAGACTAAGTATCCTTTTGATTTGTCGCTCAACCCGGCTATTCAAAGTAAGCAGGGGAAGTCATTACTAGCACATTACCCAACTTTAGAGGTTATGGTCAAATCCCATAGGGAACAATGTGTCAGTGAATGAGTGAAACAAGGACATATGGCTACTAGATTTTGACACAATAAGAGAATACCAAGTAAGAATTCTAACTAATTGGGGGGGGGGGATCTAAGATAACAACTACTCCTAAGAAACAATTGTGTAAGGGTTGATAAAGCAAGAGAGAAAGGATAACAGATATGGGGGACTTATGGCTACTAGATTTTGACTCAATATGAGAATACCAAGCAAGAATTCTAACTAATTGGGGGTGGGGGGTGGTGGGAATCTAAGCTAACAACTACTCCTAAGAAACAATTGTGTAAGGATTAGTCAAGCAAGGGAGAAAAGATAACGGATATGGGAATCAATCCAAACTCAATTGATCCATCTCACTTAGCATCAAATTAACTCTATGGGTAGGCTAGGATGCTTGTAATCACACCGGCTACGGAAAGTCATGTTTTGCAAGAGCTTAGGAAAATCTCTTATGCGAGCCACTCAAAGACACACCTAGCTTGAGCAGCTCAAAGCAAAACTCCCAAGACCTTAGCTGTTGAGTCCCTTTTGAGGCTCTCAACTCATAAGCCTATGACTATCATGCAATCCTCTGCTTCAACTACACCCGCTAAAGCAATAATTGAAGATCGAAGCTAGATTCAAGTAGCTACCTAAAATCTCATTTATACAAGAAGACATGCATGAACCTATAAATTAATTTAAGAAAATTAAAGCAATTTGGGAGAAACCCTCTTGATTTTACAAGTAAATTATCAACTAAGCATGAAAGCAAGAGAAATAATCAAGACCAGTGTATAAATTAATATCCAATCTTCAATTAGATCTACAAATTTAGCATTCAAGAACAAACAAAGAAAGAGTGAGTGAAAGATAAATATAATTGAAGCCCACACTCTTTAATCCACTCAAGAATTTGTAAGAAACTTGCTCTAAATCCTCACCCTAAACTAAAATCTACAGTAAGGTATAGTGTTCTTCTTCAAAGATGTATGAATGTTCTTCTCAGTATGAATGAATCACAATCTCTCTTGAATGAGAGTTAGGAGTGTGTGTATATGTGATTTTGGGACTAAAAATGGTGAAATTCTAGAGCTGCCCTAATTCTGGACACTGCAGTATTCCGCGATTAAGCTCAACATTCCGCAATCGCGGAGGTTGTACTTCCTTGAGCTCTGCCTTTACGGTCAGACCTAGCACGTTCGCGCTTCTCTATATGCCACAACTCCACAATCGTGGGCCTGAAGGCCACGTTCATGGAGTGTGTTGGCTACCAGGTACCCTTTTGTGCATTTTAACTCCTTTTGGCTTCAATTCATCTCCAATCTTCAATTATTCTCAACAAAGCCAAATCTAACTCATACGTACCTGTAACATCCACCATTCAAAGCATAATTAGCCTCAAGTTATGAAATTAACAACATAAAAGCATAATTAGCCTCAAGAGTAAGAAATGAGTGCAATTTATATGCTCATCAACACCCCCAACTTAAGACTTTGCTTGTCCTCAAGCAAGACAAAACCAAACTCAAAAGGCTAGTAATTTAAACACACAATCTCAATTCACTTTTAATAATTAAATCATGATCATGATAATGGTTGGTACCAATAATTAGCACAAGTATGTGGATGTCTATCAAGCAACTCCCTCACATTTTAAGAAAATCTTTTTCAATTCAAAGCATATTTCTAGGGATGACCAAGTGACAACACAAATTCTTAAGGAGTGATTCGAACTCCTAGTCAACTAACAAGTTCCACTTCACTCAAACTTAGAAAAGCATCCATATCATCAATCCATGTCAATTTATATGTCCTCATAAAAAGAAAGAAAGTCCCGAAAAAAACACATAAGTATTTACAAGGAATAAAGGACAAGGACTCAAACACTCACACTCAACAAAAGAACATCTTGTATACACAAATGCCACACAATAGGCTTGCCTTTATTTTCAATCAACATTGGCTCAAATTTTCATTTGGTTTGAAATCTCAAAGGGATTTTTAGGCTTGTAATATAGGTTAAGGGGTAGGGTAGGATACCATTTGGACAATAGTGACTAACCCTCCTTCAGTCCCATATACAACATTCTTTATTTTTAACTTTTCCACTTTTTCTTTTTCACATCACACACCAATGCGCATTTAACCCTTCTTTTTCAGTTAGGTGCCCCACTTGCAACCATTTTCAACACTTCGGAGGATTCTTTTTATTCAAGTACTTTTTCTTCATTTTCTTTTCATTTTGAAAGCACTTCTTTTCTTTTCTTTTCTTTTCATTCTTCCATTCATTTTCTTTTTCTTTTTTGTTTAAGAAGCCTCCAAGTGGTAGACACTCTTTCTTTTTCTCCTACTTCACCCCCAACTTAGGCTTAGTGACTCAATTGTCATAAACATGCAAAACTCAAGGAGGGATAAGGTTTCAAGAGAGAATATCTTTTCAAAAAGGTCTGAGGCTTATAATTAAGGTTTTCAATAGAAAAGATTAGGCTCAAAATGGACACTAATGGTAAAATCAATGTGTTTGGTGGCTATTTAGGCTAAGCAGACTCAATTAAAACCAAAGAATACCTAAGATCATTTTTCCACCCAAAGTCTATCAGGACCAACATTTCAAGACGAACAAGGCAAGTTCTAGGTGACACAAGCACACATAAGGAACAAAACAAAAACTCACGACACACATGACATGAAAATTAAACAAGAAGGGATCAATATAACTGTCAAGTACACTACAAGGGACTTATTTTCAAGTATATCGATCTAGAAAGTAAGATTCACCAAAAGACTTAAAGCATTGCCTCAAAATCATCCCAAAACCATTTAACTTTCAAATATCAAAGGGGTATGTCTTTTTCAAAATCCACAATACTTGACTAAATATTATTAGTACCAAACAAGTCATAATCCCAATGTATAGCTCCAACAAGAGTGAATAGCTACTAAGACTTCACCAAAGGCTATTTCTACATACCCACTCACACACTCGATCGATGATTTTCCCTTAAGAATGTTGTAACTCAATCTATTGTAGGGAACCATCGATTATACACACCATAAAAAAGAAAAACACAAAGCTACCAAATCTACTAAAATAGATAAACCTAAACATAATATATACAAGCCCATGAAGGGCGTGCCATGGTTAAAGTAAGAAATTAAGTTTCATCAAATCATAACAGCACCCCAACTACAGTCATACTGTGACCTCACAGTACTACTACAAGGTAAAAGAGGAGCCGAGGGACTCCTTGAGATGATCACTTAGCACTCAAACTTGAATCTCCTCCCTACAGTTTGGTTCCAAGGAATTAGCATAGAGTATGGTTACTATGGTACGATTGACTCTAGTTAGCTCCTTGACATAGTACATCATATCTTAAGCTTTAGTCTTCCTTCCTCACCGCTAGCAAGATTTGAGCTCAATAAAGTATGTATTGTTAAGATCTGTGTCTACCTAGTCAATTCTACAATCAAAACCACATGATAAGAGAATCTCATAGATGTTGGAGATCATGTATTAAGGAACACTTTATAGGATGGGCACTGCTGAGTTGAAATAATTAAAAGAGTAGTTGAGAGATTTGCTAGAGAAGGGCTTTATCAAGTTTAGTATTTCTCCTCGGGGTGCTCCTATCCTATTCATGAGAAAGAAAGATGGGTCTCTTAGAATGTGTATTGACTATAGGAAATTGAACAAGGTCACGATAAAGAATAAATATCCTCTCCCCAGGATAGATGATCTGTTTGACCAATTCAGGGTGCCTCTTATTTCTCAAAGATAGGCCTCATTTGGCTACCATTAGTTGAAAGTGAGGGAATACAGTATTCCAAAAATATCCTTTAAGACTAGATATGACCACTTTGAGTTCTTGGTCATATCCTTTTGGTTGACGAATGTACCTGCAGCCTTCATGGACTTGATGAATAGAGTGTTCAAACAATATGTTGATATGTTTGTGATCGTGTTCATCATGACATTTTGGTGTATTCGAGAGATAAGGAGGAGCATGCCAATCACGTCAGAGTTGTCCTCCAAACTCTTAAAGACCATGAGTTATATGGAAAGATCTCAAAATATGAGTTTTGACTCAAGTCAGTAGCTTTCCTAGGCCATGTTATTTTTGGTGATGGAATTCGAGTAGATGCCCCAAAGATTAAAGTGGTTAAGAACTGGCCTAGATCGACTACTCCAACTGACATAAGGAGTTTCTTGGGGTTGGCAGGCTACCACCACAGATTTGTTGATGGATTTTCTTCCCTATCCACACTATTGAGCAAGTTGACTTAGAAAAAGGTCAAATTTCAGTGGTCTGATGAATATGAGAATAGTTTTTAAGAGTTGAAGACTAGACTAACTACTGCACAAGTTTTAATCTTACCTGATGGGACAGAGGACTTTGTAATATATTTTGATGCGTCAAGAGTTGGATTGGGCTATGTGCTGATACAGAGAGGGAAAGTGATAGCATATGCTTCTGGACAACTCAAGGTTCATGAGAGGAACTGTTCGACCAATGATCTGGAGTTGGTAGGGTGGTGTTTCCACTTATGCCACTACTCATATGGAATGCATATGGATGCATTCACTAACCACAAGAGCTTGCAGTATGTCTTCAGTCAGAAAGAGCTCAACCTACGACAGAGGAGACGGTTGGAGTTGCTTAAGGATTATGACATGAGCATTCTCTACCACCTAGGTAAAGCTAACATTGTTGCTGACACTCTTAGTAGGTTGTTAATGGGTAGCACGATCCATGTTGAGGAAGGAAAGAAGAAGTTAGCTAAATACGTGCATCGACTATCCCGATTAGGAGTTCAACTTGAAGAGAATGATGAGGGAGGAGTCAATGTTCAGAATGTGTCTGCTTCATCTTTGGTGGTAGAAGTGAAAGAAAAACAAGACCAAGATCCTGCCATACTCCAATTAAAGGAGGTTTTCCATAAACAGAAAGTGACAGTCTTCTCCAAAAGGGGAGATGTAGTGTTGAGATACTAGAGTAGATTTTGTGTTCCAGATATTGATGGTGTCCAAGATAGAATCATGGAAAATGGCCATAGCTCTAGATATTCCATTTAAGTCTGCTATACCAAGATGTACCACAACTTGAGAAAAGTCTATTGGTGGAGTGGAATGAAGAGGGATATTGCCGAGTTCATTTCTAAGTGCCCGAATTGTCAACATGTTAAGGTTGAGTATCAAAGTCTACGTGGATTGGCACAGAACTTTGAGATCCCTAAATGGAAGTAGGAGATGATCAACATGGACTTCATTACGGGTCTATTGAGGTATCTAAAGCAGTATAACTCAGTATGGGTGATTGTGGATAGGATAACAAAATTGGCTTACTTCTTAGCAGTTAACACAACTGATACTATAGAGGATTATGTCAAGTTGTACATCTATAAGATTTTGAGGTTGTATAGAGTTCCCTTGTCCATAATCTCAAACAGAGGAGCTCAATTCACCTCCCAATTTTGGAGATTTTTCTAGAAGGGATTGGGTATTAAAGTGAACCTGAGCACGACTTTTCATCCTAAGACATATGGCTAGGCAGAGCATATAATCAGACATTAGAGGATATGTTGAGTGCATACGTCTTTTATTTTAATGAAAACTAGGATGATTATTTACCATCAATTGAATTTGCATATAACAATAGTTATCATGCGAGCATTCAAATGGCTCCCTATGAAGCTTTGTATGGGAGGAGATGTAGATCACCAATTGGGTGGTTTGAGGTTGGAGAAGGTGAGTTGATTGGATCTGACCTTGTCCATCAGTTAATGGAGAAGGTAAAGGTCGTTAAGGAGGGGTTGAAGACTGCACAAAGTCACCATAAATCTTACACTAATGTGAGGAGAAGAGACTTAGAGTTTGAGGTAAATGATTAGGTATACTTAAAAGTGTCGCCTATGAAAGGTGTCATGAGATTTGGGAAGAAGAAGAAATTGCGTTTGATGTTGGGCCAAAAGTACATAGTTTTAATCATTAATTATCTCATATTTAATACTTTTATTTATTCTTTTTGAGCATAAATTTTATGGATTGTGCTAAATTATGTATTTTATTTGTAGGATTAAATTGGCGCAAAAATAAAGAGATTTGGAGCTCAAATAAATTAAAAGGGAAAATTGCAGAAGAAAATTAAGTAGACAACTTAATGGATTAAATTGAATATAATAATATATATTATTATATATGCATATAAGGATACAAGTTTGCAATTGCAGTTGCAATTGGAAAACTGTCGTCAAGCTGCCATGTGGCACTATACATTGTTGAAGACGCGTACAACACGCGTGAAGATCAAGTTTTCTTTCAGTTTTGGATTTCCTAATTTGTTTTTGGACTCAATGATTTTATTTAGGGTTTATTATTACACCTAAAAATATTCATAAATTAGTTTTTACATAACCTTTGACCTAGAGAGAAATAGAAGCCGCCGTGGAAGCCAGAGAATTTTAGTTTCCTTATTTCTTCTCTTTATTAATTATTTTTATATTTATCTTTGAATGATTTGTGGTAATTTCTTTATGTCTATGTGGAGTTAAATTTCTCATTCTAAGATTATGGTAGCTAATAAGATGATTGTTTAGTAATTTTTAATTAAAAATATTTGTTTATCAAATTAGTTGTTCTTATATTCCTTTAATCTATATTTCATAGTCTGGCCAATCATGGAATAAATTTGTTGCTCACTCTCGATTCGAGAGATGTTGGAGTGGATAGAATATAAGGGTACATGGAGCTTGTTCGACTAGGAAACTAGATTGATTCGTGTAAGGGAGACCGTGACAACTACTGTTACACCTCGCTTGGTTCATAATATGAGAAGATAACATTAATACATTTTTATTGGACTGTCTATCCCTGCTCAACGATGTAGTTAGGCAGTTAATAAAGGTAGGCTGACAGAGGTGTGCAATCCTATTCAGGTAATTTTAACCCTGTGAATCAGCAACTAGATAATCAAATAATTTAATGAAATTGATGCTAAATATGATTATTATCTAAACCATAATCTTATATCGATTTATTCATTGATTGTGTAAAAATATCTCTTTCGGTTAATTGTTCACCATTTAAATAAATAATTAGAATTAATATAGCTTAGTAAATAATTAATCGACAAGTCTTTTGGGTTCGACATCCGGCTTCTGAAAAGAGCCACTATATTACCTAGGTTGTCCTCGATATATTGGCCCCTATCAGATTGTGAAGAGGATTGGGAAGGTTACTTATAAGTTAGAGTTGCCTTCTGAGTTAGACTCAATTCATACTGTGTTCCATGTTTTTATGTTAAAGAAATACTTGGGAGATCCTGTCATTAGTAATCCCTATTGAGAGCGTTGAAATAAAGGATAGTTTGTCCTATGAGGAGATTCCGATCCAAATCCTTGATCGTCAGATTCACAAATTGAGAACCAAAGAGATCGCCTCAGTCAAAGTCCTATGGAGAAATAAATTCATTGAGGAAGACACATAGGAAGCTGAGAAAGAGATGACAAATAAATATCCGCATCTATTCATGCCTAATGATAAGAATATTGAAAGTAATGTTCTTTACACTTGACTAAATTGATATTTCTATAATTGAGTTGATGTGTCTATTCTTGAGTATGAGTAGAGTTTATTGAGGTTGATGAGGAGTCGAGAATTTAAGTTATTGAATGAGTATTGAGATAAGTCTTGAGCATATTTGCGCCTTGATGTCCACTTTTACTCATCATTCGAGAATGAATAATCCTAAGAGGGAGATGATCTAACACCCAATAAAATTACCAAAACAGCCCTAAAGGAGAGATGTGCACATAACGCGTCTACCCATACTCCGATGGCAAATCCAACGCCAGATATGTGATCAACATAAAAAATTGAGTGGAAAAGAGGTCTCAATTAATTTTTAGAGCAACCGAATCAAAAGATAATTTTTTGATGCAAAAATGAATTCCAGTGAGGGTACGCAATAGATGTGCAATGCGCACCTAACGCGGACCAATACTTAACATTTATCCAAAAAATTTCTACGGGATTAGAAAACTCGTTCAGAGAATTTTCAACGAAAAACACCAAAAATAAACAAGGTCCACATCGCGGACCCCCTTGTTCCGAGGCAAACATTTTTTCAAATTTTTGTGAGGGCCATTCCAGACCTTTTCCAACCCCTACTAAACTCAAAACACGATATAAATGGGCCATTTTAAGCATAAAAAGGGTCTTAAACCCCATTCTAAGTAATTTCTAAGTTCTTGAAAAAGACTAGGGCTAAAGAGAAGAGAAGAGAACCGAGGAATTAAGGAGTTCGAAGAGAGTTCTTAAGGATTGATTGTCAAAAGCTCCACAACAGATATATAAGGCTAAACTAAAGAATAAGATTTGTTCTCCCATGTGCCCCATTAATGGTAATAGAGGAGTTAAGAGTGCATGAGTCCCCATACATATTTCTTGAAATACTTTCTTAAAAATTATATCTATTACATGTATTTTCATATTTTTATAATCATCATAAACTTATTTTCTTGAATCGAATACTTTTCATGAGACATTATATAAATCTTATATGATATTTGTGAAAGCAAGCACGAATGGACCTAGGGATGGAGTCTAGAACCTTGACTTGAGTAGGTTGATTAAAATCTTGATGTGAGTATGAGGTCGAGTTAATTGAACTTGATGATCCTATGAGTCTTCATAATTGAGTTCTTGAGTATTCCCTTAATGACTTCTTATAAATGATGATCTGAGTCCTTGAATTCTTAAATGAGAATTGAGTTAATTGAGATGAGTTTAAGTCATTGAACATAATAAGGACTTTATATTTTGAGCTATTGAGATGATGAGAGTCTCCATGAGACTAATTGAGTTTATGAGTGCCTCCATGAGGGTAATTTAGATGAGGGGTAGTCTTATGAGCATTGAGTGTTGGGAGGAGTATCGAGCACCGAAATAGGTAAGATTGAGTCCCACTCGCACTCATTAATTACGTCACCAAGTATAGGTGAGGATTGAACCATTACATCACATGGTCCCCTCTTGAGGTAAAGTCCTTGAAAGCAATTGAGGACTTTAGAGGTTAGATCCCTTGTGGATCATAGGTTTCCTTACCTAGAAAGTACAGAACAACTGTGGCAACATCAGCAGAATTGTTGTACAATCACTGGTTCATATGTGATTTTTGCTAGATAAGAGAAACTCCCAAAAAGTTACCACTGTGAGTACTCTGAGTCAATTTGAGTTGAGTTGAGCTAAGTTCCATTGAGCTGAGTTGCGTTTTGCTTATTGATAAGGTTTGATTAGTTAATTAGTCACTTGTCTACTCTTTATTTTTGCTTTAGATAGACATTTGACATTCTGATTCGGTATATTCTGAGTTGATGTTATTTCTATATTATTCTACCTATTTTGGTTTCATTCAACTATTTTACATACTCATACAATCCATGTACTGACGTCCCCTCTGAACTATATCATTTTATTATGCAGAGGTAGGTACTAGAGATTGTCAATAGGCTCATCATTGAGGATCTTAGCATTTCAGCTGAGTTGGTGAGGCTCTCTTACTTTGGAAGATCATTGCTTATTTTCACCTTTCTTACTATAGTTAGACTAAAGTTAGCTTTATTTTATTTGAGGTAGCTATGAGTCTGTTATTGATACCAATTGATAGTGAAGAGGTTTCATAGACTAGAGTTGAGTATTAATGTTGACACTTATTGAGCTAGTTTCCTTTCTACTACCCATTTTATTATATTATCTTGAGACTAGATTGCCCATTGTTATCTTTAGACTTCCGCTGATTTTGTAGTGTTTATTGAATGAATGGATATGATGAGACCAAGTGGTTCGCTTGAGGACTAACAATAGTCTTTGAGTGCCAGCCATGTCTAGGGTGCCCTCCTGGGGCGTGACATAACTTTTACGACTGAGATTTAGAGTTTCATTGGTTTGGCGGGGTACTATTAGTGTTTTATTCAGGGATTCTATTCTATTGCAGTTCCATTGACCAGGCTTATTAGAAGGATGTGGCGTTTCACTGGTCGAAAGAGTATGAGGTGAGCTTTTAAAAGCTCAAGGATTTATTGACTTTAGCACCTACTCTTTCTTCGGCCGTGGAGGGAGTGCCATTTTTTGTATATTGTGATACTTTTAGTGTGGATCTAGGTGGTGTATTGATGCAAAGGGGGAAAGTGATAGAATATGCCTCTAGATAGTTCAAGGTTCATGAGAGAAACTACCAGACCCATGATTTGGAGTTGGCTACAGTTGTGTTTGTGTTGAAGTTGTTAGTGACACTATCTTTACGGGTTGCATTATGAGATCTTTCCCGATCATCAGAGTCTCAAATACATGTTTTGTTAGCCTAATTTAAACATTAAACAACATATGTAGTTGGAATTGCTTAAGGCCTATGATATCTCTATTCTATATATCACCCCATGAAGGTGAATGTAGTGACTGATGCTTTGATCCAAAAGGCTACTAGTATGAAACATTTGGCATTCTTGAGGGATGAGGAGACGCCCTTAGCTCTGGTGTGTCAATCGCTTGCTAGAAAAATGGTTCAGTTAGATATTTGCCCTCGTCAGAGTATTTTTGCCTTTGTGGAGGCTAGATCTTCATTGCTTGATCAGATTTGGACTCATCAGTTCAAGGTTACTGGACTGTACTTGATTCGTGATAAGGTGTTGAAGGGTTAAGCCAAAGTAACTCATATTGATTCTAAAGAAATATTGAGGAAAAATGGTAGAGTTTATGTACCTACCATAGGGGATTGGGTGAGGTTGATATTAGAGGAGGCCCATTGTTCTAGATATTCCATCCATCTACGTGTGGCAAAGATGTACCATGATCTAAAACAACATTACAATTGGTTTGAGATGAGAAGGGAGATAGTAGAGTTAGTAGCAAAGTGTTTGAATTACCAACAGGTTAATTGTGAGCACTAGAGGCCCAATGGAATCAATGTAGAGGATGCCTATTCTAGAGTAGAAATAGGAGCAAGTGACTAAGGATTTTATTATAGGATTGTACCTATACTTAGATGAATTAGACTTAGTTTGGGTGGTTTTGATCGTTTGACCAAGTTGGCTCGCTTCTTACCAATGAAGACTAGTTACAGCGAGGAGCAGTTGGCTAGATTGTATAACCGGAATATTTTCAGATTGCATTGGGTGCTTGTGTTTGTAGTGTCAGATAGAGGATCTTTATCACAACTCAAGCCTATGGCCTAGAGATGACACGGCGCATGGGGAACCTGAAGAGACCCCAAACAAGCCTCTTAGCACATCACTACACATTCTTGGTCACGAAAGCAATAAAATGACAACAAGAGATAGTAAATATGGATAATCAAGGCTAAGAGACATCTTTCATATCATAAATATCAAGAGTCAAGAGAGAGTCAAAGCTCATAGCATTACGTAGGATGCAATGCATCAATAGATAGTCAACTTTGTTAAAATGCATAATTAGGCAATAGATGAGCATATAACAATATGATATGCATGTAAGATGCTTTGAAGTAAATCATGCTTACATAGTACATAATACATGTGTAAGAAGAGACCATCATTATGAAACCCATAGTTTACCAAGATACAAACCCCTTTGGTTGGTTGGTGGATCATTGCAACCTACCACCTATGGTAATTGAAGAACTAACCCCTTAACTCGGTTACCAAGGTACGAACCCCTTGATTGGTTAGTGGATAGTTGCACCCTACCACCCCTAGTGATTGAGGTACTAGTATGAGGTGAGCTTTTAAAAGCTCAAGGATTTATTGACTTTAGCACCTACTCTTTCTTCGGCCGTGGAGGGAGTGCCATTTTTTGTATATTGTGATACTTTTAGTGTGGATCTAGGTGGTGTATTGATGCAAAGGGGGAAAGTGATAGAATATGCCTCTAGAAGTTATCAAGGCATAACCCCTTATTTGTTATCAAGGTACAAACCCCTCACATGGTTACCTGGGCTCTTAACCCCCCGAGTAGGGTATGGTCACTTTCCAACATTATATAGGAGAATATCATATACATACATTTCTTTCATTATCATAAAGTCATTAAACTCATAAGACATGCATTAGACCTTCAATTCCTCAAAATACATTAATTGAATATTTTATCAAACACTTGGTAGTTGTGTAATGCTAGTGTAAAACCATGCAATTAAAGAGTGAAATCATGCAAGAAATCTTGAGGTAAATCATCCCACCACTACTTGGTAACACCAACATACAATATTCATAAAAAAACCCTTCATCAAATCTCAAGATAGATCTAAGATTCATATCTCAAAATATGCTAAAATAGACACAATTTCATGAAGCCCCAACATAGTTCATAGTCATATTCATAATAGAAAACCTATATGTAAAATCAACTTAGAAACATGTATTTTAGGTAAAAAGAAGCTTGGGCACCATGGGTAAAAGGACACAATGGTAGAAACCCACATACCTTGACTTCAGAGAATCCTTGAATAAGATTGGAATGGAGACTTGAAGGTTGAATGAGAACCTGAAGATCCGGATGAGTTTTGGAACTTAAAAGTTTGAGTGAAATATGAGTCTAAGTATTTGAGTGAGTATTGGAGAATATTTTGAATGATATGAAGGTGAAATATGGTTAAGTATAGGTATTTTCATGCATGAGAACACTTAGGCCCAAGACCTAGAAGTCTTGGACCGAGATAGAAAAATTGGACAGAAAACACACTATGACGCATTGCGCCAAGGGCGCGAATGCAAACTGAAAATCACATTTTTACGATTTTCAAATTTTTTTTGGTTGTTCTTAGATTGGGATTAGACTATTTCCCACTCAATTTGACCCCCTAATCAAGAATATGAAGTTGGATATTCGATATCACGAATGAATTTTGAGATATGAAAATTACAATTCTGGGCACTTCCAAGACCTATTTTTGGGCACTTTTTGGGTCATTTCAATCTTTGTTCACTTTCCATTTTTAGCAGGATCTATAGCATGGTTAGGGTACTCATTTGGATTTGAATTCAGTTTTTTCACCCCCAGATTGATAGACAGTCCTAGCACACTATTCAAGTGTTAGACGATATGCTTCGGGCTTGTGTGATTAACTTAAGGACCCATTAAGATTAGTATTTACCTTTACCAGAATTTTCTTACAATAACAATTATCATTTTAGCATATAAATGACACAATTTAAGGATATGTATGGCCGTAGGTGTAGATCGCCCATTGGGTGGTTCAATTCAGGTTCAACCTAGGTGTTGGGTGTTGATTTGCTCTGAGATTCCATGGATCAGGTTAGACTAACTTAAAGTATATTTTTAACGGCTCAGAGCTACCTAAAAAGCTATGTTGACCTGAGGGTTAGGCCTCTTGACATCTCTTTTGGTGACAGAGTTTGGTTGAAAGTTTCACCCATGAAGGGTGTGATGAGATTCGAGAAGAGGGGCAAGCTTAGTCCTAGATTCATTAGCCCATTTGAGATTTTGATGGGAGTTAGTAAGTAGCCTATGAGTTGGATTTACCACAGAGATTATCAGTGGTTCATCTTGTTTTTCATATTTCCATGCTCCATTGGTACATTCCAGATGAGCCCCATCTTATCTCTTATGATCCAGTTGATTTAGGTCAAGATTTGTGATTTGAGGATGAGCCAGTAGCTATATTGGATTGACAGGTGCAAAGGTTAAGGTCCAAAGTATACCTTCAGGGAAGGTTCATTGGCGACACTGTCCTGTTGAGGAGGTTACTTGGGAGTTAGAATCAAATCTACATGCAAAATATCCTAGCCTTTTGGGACTTTAAGTACTTCTTTTCCTTTATGTTTGAGGACGAACATTATTTAGTGGTGGATGATGTAATGCCTTGATTAGTTATTTTTGAGCTTATCTGTGAAAATTACTATTTTACCCATTCATAAGTTGCTTTGGACCTATTTTGAACTATATGTATTGTAAGAACTTGAATCCTGTGTTTTAAAAGTTGAAAATATGAGTTTTGGCTTTTTTGGACACATAAGTTGTTGAAAACGTGAGCTTTAGTACCATTTTGAGTTTCAAGTGTTGGATCAGAAATTCATTGATTCCATCATCTCTAGAATATCAAATTTGGTCTAGAAGAAGTTACAGAACTGAATTTGGAGTTAAAATAGAGTTTCTAGGCCCAGAGTTGTATTTTTAGTTGTTTCCGAAGCCAAAGTTTGACTTTGGTCAACATTCAAAATTTGAAAGCTCGAGAATTGAATGTTTGTTATTCCATTGAGTCTGGATCATTATTTTTGGTATGGATACATGTTTGGCTTGTGAAATTCTAAGGCCGTATGAGTTTTGAGCATCCGTTCTGAGATTTGATGATGGCTAATATTTTTGGTTCTAGTGCAGCTACCCATGTACTCTGCGTTCACACCCTGTTTTCCTTGTTCACGGAGGGTACTAACCCAGAGCTTCACATTTGCAGAGATAAGGCAGCATTCACAAAGTGTTAACTGAAGTTGACCTTCGCATTTATGGAGGCCTCTTTGCATTTGCAGAGAATGTTTTATACCTGCACTGTATAAAATTTGAAACCCACCATTTTTACTTCATTTTCAAACATTTCAAGCTTTTGGGGCGATTTTTGACGAAGATATTTGAAGAATTCTCTAGGGTAAGTGTTTCTAACATCTTTTTAAATAACTTTCATGACTTTTATCTTGATTTTATCTTGAAATTCATGATTTTAAACGTCCCAAATTGGAGATTTTTAGTCCATGAATTGAAAATTTTAAATGATGATTTTCTCCTTCAGTTTGAACTCAATTTTGGTAGAATTTTCACCCATGAACTTCATTTTTCCTGTAGAACCTGATTTTCAAGTCAATTTCCAGATTCGAGAACTTTAAATTTTAGCCTGAATTTTGACCATTTTGACCGTAACACTAATTCATGCCAATATGGTATCAAAATTTATCTCTTAGTAATTAGTATCTATTTTTCATAGCGATTGATTGATTCGGGGATCATTTTGAGGTTTATGTTAATTGAAAGCATGTCGGAGTGCGGTTTTGGCATCGAGGTAGGTTCGGGTAACCTTTTTGGGACTTGATTTGAGTTATTAGACATGTTTATGTGATAATTGTGAGATTGAGATTGATTTATGAGCCAAATGACATGATATGATAGAATATATATGGAAATGTGATACCAGTTAGGCTAAAATTTGAGTAAATAGCGATCGTA
>DF357233.1:93521-104269 GCA_000787875.1 Solanum virginianum
TGACTAAGTTGACCCAAAAGAAGGCTAAGTTTGTGTGGACTGATGAGTGTGAAAAGAGTTTCAAAACTTTAAAGGATAAGCTTGTGTCCGCTCCTATCTTATCTCTACCAGAAGGGTTGGAAAGGCTTGTTGTGTATTGTGATGCCTCCTGAGTTGGTTTGGGTTGTGTTGATACAAAATGGTAAGGTGGTAACATATGCCTTTAGGTAAAAGGGTTTGTTGTGTACTGTGATGCTTCAAGGGTTGGTTTGGGTTGTGTTTTGATGCAAATGGTAAGGTGATAGCCTATGTTTTTAGGCAACTCAAAGTGCATGAAAAGAATTATCCTACTTATGATCTTGAATTGGCCGTCGTGGTTTTGCTTTGAAATTTGGTGTCATTATTCATATGGGGTGCATGTTGATGTGTTTACCGATCATAAGAGTCTTCAATATGTGTTCACTCAAAAGATCTCAACTTGAGACAACAAAGGTGGCTAGAACTTCTTAAGGATTATGATATGAGTGTGCATTATCATCCCGGTAAGGCTAATGTTGTGGCAGATGCTTTGAGTAGGGTGTCTGTGGGTAGCCTAGCTCATATTGATGGTGGCGGCTAGAGAGGTCCATTGGTTAGGTAGATTGGGGGTTAGGTTTGAAGAGGTTGAAAATGGTGGCATTATGGTTGTTGATAGTTCAAAGTCTTCTTTGGTTGATAAGGTAAAAACAAAAGAAAGATCTTGATCCGTCCTTGTTAGAATTGAGGCTTTGGTGAGTGATGGCAAGGTGGAGGTTTTCTCCCAAGAGGGAGATGGTGCCCTTAGGTATCAAGGTTGGTTGTGTGTACCTTGTGTTGATGACTTGAGAAAGAGGATTCTTGATGAGGCTCATAAGTCTTCCTATTCTATTCACCCGATTCTATGAAAATGTATAGGAATTTGAGGGATGAATTTGGGTGGGGAGGTATGAAGAAAGACATTGCTGAATTTGTGTCCGATTTGGTGGTTTAAAGTGGTAGAGATGGGTTTGTTAGGTCCAAATTTGGTGATGGAGGCCTTAGAGAAAGTGAGGTTGATTAGAGAAAATTTGAAACAACCCAAGGTCGTCAACGGTCCTATGCCGACGTGAGGAGAAGGGATCTTGAATTTAAGGTTAGTGGTTGAGTCTATTTGAATGTTTCACTCGTGAAGAGTATGGATCATTTTGGTAAGAATGGGTTTTGATTCTATTTGGCTGTAGTTGTCTTAAAAAAGGAATTGAGTCCATGGCTTGAAGTTCCTTATAGAGTGTTGAGGAGGATTGGCAAGGTGTCCTACGAGTTGGGAGTTTCCCAATGACATTAATATGGATCATCTGGTTCTACATGCTTCTAGGTTGAGGGGATGTGTGGTGACTCTAGTGCTATAGAACTCTTTGAGGTTGTGGGTGTTGTGGAGGATAAGTTGGCTTAGGAGAAAGTCCTGGTAGAGGTATTGGATGGAATGGTGGAAAAGTTGATTAGTACGAATGTAGTATTCGTCAAGGCCTTTTGGAAGAATCGTCAAGTCAAAAGTGTCTCTTAGGAAGCTGGAGAGGGCATGGAGAAGCACTATTCGTACTTCATTCATTGAATTCAAGCTTATGATAACATGTTAAGTCTTTTTTTTATGGTTTCAAGTCCTATGTTTCAGCCCCTATGTCATTTGGATGCATTCACGTTTATGTTGACAAGTTCATGGTGATTTTTACACTTATGTTGAGATTTTTTAAAGTGATGTTTAAGTGCATTGTTGCATTCTTGCATGGGCTATATAATTATCTTGTTTATGTATCTTATATACATTTCTTTGACATTTGGAGACGAATGTTCCCAAGGGGGAGATATTGTAACGACCCCAAAAAGTGTCCGCAAATATGCCTTGAAAGTGCCCATATTCGTAATTTTCATATATCTCAAAATTTGTGTGTGATATCAAAAATAGAACTTCATATTCTTGATGAAGGAGAAAAATTGAGAGGAAAATGGGTCTAACCTCAATTTTAGGGCAACCGAATCGAATTTCAAAATTCCAAAATAATGGAATTCTATAGGGATCCGCGTCCCTGGCGCGACGAGGTTAGGGCATGCCCCTATGTTATTTTTGTATAGTTTTGTGGTTTTTGTCCAAGGACTTTGGGTCTTGGGCCTAAGTCTTCCCATACGTGAAATTACCTATACTTAGCTATATTCTACCTTCATATCAAACAAGAAATTCCCCAATAGTCTCTCAAAGGGTCTTGGGCCTAAGTCTTCCCATACGTGAAATTACCTATACTTAGCTATATTCTACCTTCATATCAAACAAGAAATTCCCCAATAGCCTCTCAAACACTTAGACAAATATTGCACTCAAAATTCAAGTGCCAAACCTCATTCTGGGTCTTAAGGAAATCACTCAAACTTCAAGTCTCCATTCCAACCTTCATCAAGAAATTCTCCAAAGTTGAGGTATGTGGGTTTCAACCATTGGGTTTTATCACCCATGGTTCCCAAGCTTCTTTCTTACCTAAATTACATGTTTGTAAGTTGATTTTACTTATGCGTCTTGTATTATGAATTTGATTATGGACTATGTTGGGTTTTGTAAAAGTGTGACAATTTATGCATGTTTTGAGCTATGAATCTAAGATCTATGATGAGTTTTGATGAAGGGTTTCAATATATTTTGCAAGTTGGTATTACCAAGTGTTGGTGGGTTAATTTACGTCAACATTTTTTGCATAATTTCACTCGTTAATTACATACTTTTATGCTAGTATTAACACACCCACCCAATTTTTGATAAAATGTTCGGTTTAGGTTTCTTAAGCTATTGATAATTCTTTGTATGACCTATGACTTGAATGACTTTATGATGATGAAAAGAAGGTATATATGTGTTGAATTCATGAAAAGTATCTATAGTGTTGCAAGTGACCACACCATACATGAGTGGTATGTACCTCATCCACATTGTCAGGTGGTGGCAATCCTATACTACCATAGATGAGGAGTATGTATGTCATCCACCTTGTCAGGTGGTGATGATCCTGTACTACCATAGATGAGGGGTATGTACCTCATTCAGCTTGTCGGGTGGTGGCAATCCCATACTACCATAAATAAGGGGTACGTACCTCATCCATCTTGTCAGGTGGTGGCAATTCGGTACTATAAAAGATGAGAGGTGGATTCCTCATCCACCTTCCAAGCGGGTCGAATGCCTTGGATTCCAAGTGCTAAATTGTTTAGTCTATGATGATGGTCTCTTAATACATATGTAATATTTACAATATAAGCATATTTTACTTTCAACATTGTTTATGCATGCCATGTTGCCAATATACTATCTTTCGCTTAAAATTATGAATTTTGTTGCCTATCTACTGTTGTATTGTATCCTACATGCTTAATACATCCAAACGTACAATTGCATTATCTATGCCTACATGATGTTACCATGTAGGAACTGGAGCTCCTCACGATCATCCTCATCATACCCGTGGCTAGTACTATCGTCTCAAAGAAAGTTTGGTGAGTCCTCAACTTCGGGGATGATATCTCTTGTTCTTATGTTATGTAAAGACTTTAATTTTTTGTTTATATGTTTTTGACTGTGAGGGTGATCCCGAAATGTTGTCTTGGCCCCCGCTCAATTCTAAGTGTATAGGTGTTGTTGGACAAGTTATATATAGATGCCATAAGCTTTGACTCACTTTGACTCTTTTGATGTTTATGATACGAAAGACTTCTCTTAGCCTGTTATCATTATTTTATGCACTTTTTGTTGTTCCAATGCTTGGGTGCCCATGGATGTGTAATAATATGTTTAGAAGCTTGCTTGGGGTCCCTTCGAGTTCCCCCTAGGCTTGGGTCATGACAAACTTGGTATCGGAATAATAAATTGTTAATTATCCTTGGCATCCAATACACCATGTTCATTAGAGTCTTATTCATGGTTGTGCTGTGCATAACAACTATGAGTAAGAGGCTATGAGACATTTTAGGAAATATTTTCCTTCTTCATGATCTATGTCGTGCTATGGAAGTTAGTAAGGTTTCCCCTCTAACGAATGTTCTTTACCCTTTCTAGATCATGCCTAACACAAGAGGAAGAAGAGCTTGTATACCTAAGGAACAACCGGCTCATGGAGAGCTCTGAGATGCTCTCACCTTGCTAGCTAAGCCATGGCTAATCAAGTCAATCAAGGGGCCCAAGCCCCTCATACTCCTACTTCGGCATCTCAGATGAGGGAATTTATGAGAATGAATCCACTGGAGTTTAACGGGTCTAAAGTGGATGAGGACCCTCAAGAATTTATAGATGAGGTATCTAAAGTGTTGTCAATTGTGGGTGTGAGGTCGAAACAGTAGGCGGAGTTGGCAGCTTACCAACTCAAGGGGGTAGCCCAAATATGGTATACTTAATGGAAGGAGGAGAAAGGGAACAATAATGTGATCCTTTGGGAGGAGTTTAAGGCGACATTCCTTAACCGATTTATTCCTCTTGACCTTAAGGGTTTGTTATGTGGGGAACAACAATGTGATTCATTGGGAGGAGTTTAAGGAGGCATTTCTCAATTGGTTCTTTCATCTTGAGCTTAGGGAGGCCAAAATGATGGAGTTCATGAATTTGAAGCAAGGATCTATGAGTGTGAAGGAGTATGCCTTCATGTTTAACCAATTCTCTGAATATGGTCTACACTTGGTTGCTGACTCGAGGTCTAGAATGAATAAGTTTGTGATAGGTGTATCCGATTTGGTGAATGAACAATGTTATGCCACCAAGTTGATAAGTTACATGGACTTGTCCCGCCTTATGACTTATGCAACATAATTGGAGGGGGAGAAATTGATAAAGAGAAGGGTGAATAAGGCCAAAAGGGCCCGTTTTGATGCTAAATTCCAAAGTCTCAAAGGTGGCCAGTCTCATCAAAGCCAAGGGTCCTCTCATGTTCCTAATAGAAGGTTTTCCAATGACTACCCAAGGGCCTGAGGTGATGGTGGTGTGGTGCCTAATGCTATGTGTCCATAATGTGGTAAGGGTTATAGTGGCCAATATTTGATGGATAACAATGTTTGTTTTGGTTGTGAAGAAGTAGGCCACAAGATGATTGATTATCCACAAAATCGTAACAAGGGTAAAGATGTCCGTCCACATGGATGGGGTGCAAATGTGGTTCTTTTGGGGATAAGAGGCCAACAAGATGGTGCCCCAAAGCACAATAAGTTTTATGTACTCCAAGGAGACAAGGGGTTGATGAGGTGCTGGATATCGTCACCAATATGTTAAAAGTCTTTGATTTTAATCTGTATTCATTAATAGATCTAGGTGCCATTATTTTTTCTATTACCCTTATTATTGCCAAAAAGTTTCATGTTGAGCCTGAATTATTGTGTGTCTTATGAGGTGTCTACTCCCATTGATGCATCTATTATTTCTAGAAAGTTTTGTAGGAATTGTCCCATTTGCATTTTGCATAAAATTTTTCCTTGTGATCTTGTTGAGTTGGATATGGTGGATGTTGATGTCATTCTTGGGATGGATTGGTTGCATGTATATTAGCCTCTATTGATTGTAAAACCCGTAGGGTCAAATTCCAATTCCCAAATGAGCCCGTCATTGAGTGGAAGAGTTATGATGTGGTGGTCAAGGATAGGTTTATCTCTTGTTTTAAAGCTCAAAAGTTGATCTCTAAGAGGTGTCTCTATCATCTTGTGAGGGTTAGGGATGTTGAGTCCAAAGTCCTATCTATAGAGTCGGTTCCGATGGTGAATGAGTTTCTTGATGTTTTTCCTAAATATCTTCTTGGCGTTCCTCCCAAAAGGGAAATAGACTTTGGTATAGATCTCCTTCTGGATACTAAACCCATTTCTATTCCCATTTATCGTACGGCCCTAGTGGAGTTAACAGAGTTGAAGGAGTAATTAAGGGATTTGTAGGAGAAGGATTTTATTAGGCCTAGCCAATCACCTTAGGGTGCACTGGTGTTGTTTGTGAAGAAAAAGAATGGTTCCCTTAGAATTTGTATTGACAACCGACAACTTAATAGGGTATTGATTACCGGTAACTTAATAGGGTCACCATCAAGAATAAGTATCCTCTATCAAGGATTGATGATCTATTTGACCAACTTCAAGGGGCTAGTCACTTCTCTAAGATTAATCTTCATTCTAGGTATCATCAAGTGAAGGTGAGGGAGTGTGACATTCCCAAAAGAGCCTTCCGGAGTAGGTATAGGCATTATGAATTTGTGGTTATGTCTTTTGGGTTGACTAATACACTGGCTATCATTATGGATCTTGTGAATAGGGTCTTTAAACCGTACTTTGTTTTGTTTTTGGTGGTTTTCATTGATGATATTTTGATCTATTCTCATAGTGAGGAGGAGCAGGTGAGCCATTTGAAAGTGGTATTGCAAAAATTGAGGGAAGAGAAATTGTATGGTAAGTATGAAAAATGTGAATTTTGGTTGAAAAAGGTTGCCTTTCTAGGTCATGTGGTGTCGGGGGATGGTATTTAGGTGGATCCTAAAAAGAACAAAATGATTAGAAATTGGCTTAGACCTTTGACTCCATCTAACATTAGATGCTTTTTGGGCTTAGTAGGTTATAAACTGTAAGGTGATAGCTTTGCCTCTAGACAACTTAACGTGCATGAAAAGAATTATCCTACCCATGATTTGAATTGGCTGTCGTGGTTTTTGCTTTGAAAATTTGGCGTTATTATTTGTATGGGGTTTATATTGATGTGTTTACCAATCATAAAAGTCTCCAATATGTGTTCACTAAAAATGACCCTCAACCTGAGACAACAAAGGTGGTTAGAACTTCTTAAGAATTATGATATGAGTGAGCATTTTCACCTTGGTAAGGCTAATATTGTGGTCGATGATTTGAGTAGGGTGTCCATAGGTAAGCTAGCTTATATCGATCATATGAGCAAAGAGGTGGCTAGGGAGGTTCATCGGTTGGCTAGATCGTGGGTTTGGTTAGAAGAGGTTGATAATGGTGGTATTATGGTTGTTGATGGCTCAAAATCTTCCTTGGTTGATGTGGTAAAATAAAAACAAGATCTTGATCCCTCCTTGTTAGAATTGAAGGCCTTGGTGAGAGGTAGCAAGGTGGAGGTTTTCTCCCAAGGGGGAGATGGTGCCCTTAGGTACCAAGGTAGGTTGTGTGTTCCTAGTGTGGAAGACTTGAGAGAGAGGATTCTTGATGAGGCTCATAATGCTTCCTATTCTATTCACCCCGATTCTATAAAGATGTATAGGGATCTGAGGGAAGTGTTTTGGTGGGCTGGTATGAAGAGAGATATTGCATGGTTTGTGACTAGTTGCCATAATTGCCAACAAGTCAAAGCCGAACATCAAAGGCTGGGTGGCCTAACCCAAGATATAGAGATTCCTACTTAGAAGTGGGAGGAAATTAACATGGATTTTGTGGTTGGGTTGCCTAAGACTTGAAGGGATTTTGACTCTATTTGGGTTGTGGTTGATAGAATGACAAAGTCGGCTCATTTCCGACCTATTAAGACTACCTATGGTGCCGAAGATTATGCCAAGTTTTACATTCATGAATTGGTTAGATTGTACGGGGTGCCCTTGTCTATCATATCGGACCGTGGTGCTCAATTTACTTCTTACTTTTGAAGGTCCTTCCAAAGAGGTCTTTGTACCATGGTAAAGCTTAATGTGACCATTCACCCTCAAATGGATGGCCAACCCGAAAGAACTATCCAAACTCTTGAAGATATGCTTAGAGCTTGTATTTTGGAGTTTAAGGGTAGTTTGGATAATCATCTTCCATTAATTGAGTTTGCTTACAATAATAGTGATCATTCTAGCACTAGGATGGCTCCTTTTGAGGCTCTCTATGGTAGGTGTTATAGGTCCCCAGTTGGATGGTTTGAGGTAGGAGAAATGGCCTTGTTGGGTCCAGATCTTGTCATGAAGGCTATGGAGAAGGTAAGGTTGATTAGAGAATGGTTGAAAACAGGCCAAAGTCGTCAAAAGTCCTATGCCGATGTGAGGAGTAGGGATCTTTAATTTAAAGTTGATGATTGGGTCTGTTTGAAGGTTTCACCCATGAAGGGTATGGTTTGTTTTGGTAAGAAGGTTAAATTGAGTCTAAGTTTTGTGGGTCCTTATAGGGTTTTGAGGAGGATTGGTAGAGTGGCCTATGAGTTGGAGTTGCCTAGTGAAATGGACTTGGTTCATTCGGTCTTTCATGTGTCTATGTTGAGCAAGTGTGTGGGTGACCCAAATGCTACGGTACTATTATATGTTGTGGGTGTTGTTGAAGATAAATTGACTTACAAGGAGGTTCGGATAGCGATTTTGGATAGACAAGTGAAGAGGTTGAGAAACAAGGATGTTGCTTCCATCAAGGTTCTTTGGAGAAACCAACAAGTTGAAAGTGCCACATGAAAGTTGAGGCAGACATGCAAAGGTGATATCCTTATATCTTCAATTCTTCTCAAGCCTAAGGTACTAATTCTAAGTTCCATATGTTATTTCAAGGGGAGGCCGAAGCGGACATGTAAAAATGATATCCTTATCTCTTCCATTCTACTCAATCTCAAGGCACTAACTCTTAGTCCCCTATGTGATTTCAAGTCTTATGCTTTAGCCCTTATGTCATTTGCATGCATTTATGTTTATGTTGACAAGTTCATGGTGATTTTAACACTTACATTGAGATTTTTGAAAATGATGTTTAAGTGCATTATTGCATTCTTGTTGGGGCTGATCTCTTCTTGATTAGTCTTCTTATATACGTTTCTTTGACATTCGAGAACGAATGCTCCCAAGGGGAAGATATTGAAATGACCCCAAAAAGTGCCTAAAAATGTGCCTCGGAAGTGCCCAAAATCATAAATTCCATATATCTCAAAATTTGTGCATGATATCAAAAATTCAACTTCATATTCATGATCAAAAGGGAAAAATTGAATGGAAAATGGGTCTAACCCCGATTTTAGATCAATCGTATGAAAATTTGAAATTCCCAAAATGCAAATTCTAGAGAGCTCTCCGCGCCCCTAGCGCGATGCGGCCAGGGCGCGGAGATATGTATTTTTGCTGGCAGTTATTTTATCTCGGTCCAAGACTTTGAGACCATGGGTCTAAGTCTTCCCATGCACAAAACACTTAGCCATATTGCAACACCAAATCATACAAGACATTCCCCAATACTCTCTCAAACACTTGGATAAATATTTCAGCAAAAATTCAAGTGCCAAATCTCATTACAGATCTTAGCGAAATCACTCAAGCTTCAAGTTCTTATCTTAATCTTCATCAAAGAAATTTCAGAAATTGAGGTATATGGGTTTCAACCATTGGGTCATTTTACCCATAGTGCCCAAGCTTCCTTTTTACATAAATTAAATGTTTCTAAGTTGATTTTACGCATGGGTCTCCTATTATGAATTTGACTATGAACTATGTTGGGATTTTGTAAAAATGTGACTATTTATACATATTTTGAGCTATATTTTGATGAAGGTTTCAATATATTTTGAGCTATATTTCTAAGATATATGAAAAGTTTTGATGAAGGTTTCAATATATTTTGCTATGTGGTATTACCAAGTGTTGGCGGGTTGATTTACTTCAAGATTTCTTACATAATTTCATTATTTAATTGCATGGTTTTACACTGGCATTACACACCTACAAAGAGTTTGATAAAATATTCGGGTTTTGGGTTCTTAACGTATTGATGATCCATTACATGACCTATGACTTGAATGACTTTATAATGATGAAAAGAAGGTATATATGTGTTGAATTCATGAAAAGTATCTATAGTGTTGCAAGTGATCATACCATAGATGACGGGTATGTACCTCATCCACCTTGTCTAGTGGTGGCAATCCCATACTACTATAGATGAGGGGTATGTACCACATCCACCTTGTCGGGTGGTGGTAATCTCGTACAGCCAAAGATGAGGGATAGATATCTAATACACCTTCCAAGCGGGTGGCATGCCTTGGATTCCAAGTACTAAGTCACTTGGTCTATGATGGCAGTCTCTTACTACATATGTAATATATCCTATATGAGGATGTTTTACTTACAACATTATTCATGCATTCCATGTTGCCAATATACTATCTCTTGCTTATGATTATGCATTTGGATTATGTTGCCTATCTATTGTTGCATTGTATCCTACATACTTAGTACATTCAAATGTACTAACGCATACTCTATGACTACATGATGTTACCATGTAGGAACTGGAGCTCCTCACGATCATCCTCATCCTCCTTGTGGCTAGTACTATTTTCTCGAAGCAAGTTTGGTGAGTCCTCAACTCTGGGGATGATATCTCTTGTTCTTATGTTATGTAAAGACTTTCATTAGCAATTTTTATGCTTTTGACTATGTAGGTGAGCCCAAAAAGTTATCTTGGCCCCCGCTCAATTTTAAGTGTAGAGGTGTTATTGGACAAGTTATGTAATGATTACATGAGCTTTGACTCTCTTTGACTCTTTTGATGTTTATGATATAAAAGACTCCCTTATCCCTTTATCCTTGTTTTATGCTCTTATTGTTGTTCAAATGCTTCTGCGACCAAGGATGTGTAATGATATGTTAAGTGGCTTACTTGGGTCCTTTTGGGTTTCCCATTCATCGTGTCATGTCAAGGCCCTAGGCTTGGGTCATGACAGTGAGAAAACTGAGTGAATCCTAAATAATAAGCTCTATGTAGGTAGTGACCCAAACAAGTTCCGAACCCTGCTCTGGAATAAACCCTGC
>DF357233.1:104299-114421 GCA_000787875.1 Solanum virginianum
CGAACCCTGCTCTGGAATAAACCCTGCCACCCATCTCAAAAATATGGATCCATGCTCAGGATCCTTCATGATCAATGGGTTCTTGGCCTGCCCCAACCTGTAATCAAACTCTATAGTGGATATGGGGGCACAGTTCTCAAGACCAAAAAACATACAGCGAATAATGTCTTCTGATATGTCTACTCGTGCACCCCTCATTTGTGTCTCTGTTAGTCTAGGCTGATGATGTGTTGTCATAGTACAACATATTTGGTACCTAAAACAAGGGATTTTGTGAGTTTTTAATAAGACTTTTTATGGTTTTTATGTGTTTTTATGTTGTCATTGTAGAAAAGATAGATTGGTGTGATCTTGGAAGAAAATTACAGATTTTGCTAAAGTGCAGGACATTAAGCTATCCTATGTGTCGTAGCCTAAGCTACGAGTCGTAGGGTGCCCTTGTAGCAAGAAATAGTGAGCAAAATCAAGAATCTGCTAAGTGGAGGTTAGCCATACAAGGCCACATTACGAGTCATAGATCTCACTACGACTCATATAGGCAAGATCGTAGCAAGAAACAGAGAGCAAAAACTTTGGACCAAGAACTAAAGGCCTTGACTACGAGAGGAGCATATGATTCATAGCCCATGCAATAACTCATAACAGTAGGTCATAATAGTTAAGTCCAAAAGGTTAAGTACTGAGTGCAAGACCTTATTTACGACTCATAGGTCACTCTAGGAGTCATATCTTTGCGACGTACCTACTGCCAACTATCTTTTTTATTTAATTTTAAGGGTTAAATTTTAAATAGTATAAATACTTAATGAAAGGGTTATAAAATAGAGAGCTGACACGTTCAATATTTTAAAGAACACTTTGAATGTTCACTCTTGAATATTCTAAGGCTTTTTCTAGGGTTTGGTGTAGATTCTTGCTTTTGATTTGAAGACCTACTTTAGGGGATTGCAAAACTCACATTGTACTTATTCTCCATTAATCTAAGCTTATGGTTTGGAATTTATGGTGTTCTTGTTCTTCATTGTTTCGAATAAACTCTAAAATATCTCTTCTACCTGTATTGTTGTTGATTTTGCCTTAGCCATAGGTAGCTAAGCACCCACAACTTGGGGATGTGGGAATCATAAGTAGTTGACTTGAAATAACCTAGACTTTGTGCATTTCTTTGATTGGGGTTTTGCATGTATATTTATTTCCCTTCATTTTGATTAATGTTTGGTGGTGGCTAACACTAAGCCCGCCTACTATCACAATCCCAACCAAGGTATTTATACTTAGGAAAAGAAAAGTAAATAATAGGATTCGATTGAGATGTTCTCGTATTGGGGCAACATGGACTAAATGAAGGCTTGCCTCAAGAGTATTGTGTGATAAGAAGATACCACCTAAACTTAAAGATAAGTTTTATAGAATGGTGGTTAGACCATCTCTATTGTATGGAGTGGAGTGTTGGCCAATAAAAAAATGCACATGTTCAGAAGGTGCATGTCGCAGAGATGAGGATATTGAGATGAATGTATGGCCACAACAGGAGTGATAAGATTAGGAATAAGACCATTAGGGATAAGTTAGAGGTAGCCCCTATGACTGATAAGATAAGGGAAATGAGACTGTGATACCGATATATACAGAGAAAGAGTACTGATGCTCCTTTTAGGAGGTACGAGAGGTTGGTTTTTTGAGCTACATGGAGGGGTAGAGGCAGACAGAAGAAGTATTTGGGGGAGGTAATTAGACAAGATATGGCAAAACTTGATCTCACTAAGGACATGGCCTTAGATAGAAAGGCGTGGAGGTTGCGAATTAGAGTAGCAGGCTAATTGGTTGGTAGGGTTAGGTAGATGTCTGGCCTTAGAGTATATTAGGGTTGCAGGAATAGTCATGTTCATATCATGTTTGTTAGGATTTGTCGTAAGTAAGCTAATTTTATCGTATTTACATATTGTTATGGGCTTTTCGTTATTAGTCGCCCTCTCTATTCCCTTTATTTTCCTTGTTTACATATCTAGTTTATTAAGCATATGGGTTTTTCAGATGAGGTTTCCCAGGAAATAGCCTCTCTACTTCTATGAGGTAGTGGTAAGGTCTGCATACATTCTAACCTCGCTAGATCCCACTTGTAGGATTTCACTGGGTATGTTGTTGTTGTTGTTGTTGATGTGTTCTCATCTAATCAACCAAACCTAACCAAGGGGAGGTTGACTGGGATAATAGATAATGGTTAGTTGGCACACCATGGTTGTCGACCACGCGCCATAGTGAAACTTGACCTTCACCTTCATAAGAGGGCTGGAAAAACCTAAGTTACTATCCTGCATCTAAATTCTCAATTAAATTCATGTTGTCTAGGGTAACTGAGTCATAGAATCATGGGGAACACAATTTCCAAGTTGTCCCTAAATTTGAGTATCTTCATGCATAGTTAGTATAGTGTTTATTTTTGTTCTTGTTCTTAAATCACAACCCCCCCATTTAGAGACTTTAGTAATCGATGCTTGAAATGATTAGTAGTGGATCTCTATAGTCAAGCCCCGTCTTCTCTGTGGATTCGACCCTAACCTCTAGTTAGGTTAATTGCTGACAGCGACCCCTTTCTTATTGGAGCATGAACATCATAAAAAATTATGGCGCCGTTGCCGAGTAATAAGACTAGGTTCTTGACTTGATTTTACTATTAGTTAGTTCAAGTATTAATTTCTGAATTCTCTTATATTTTACTTTTCTTGTTGTTTTTTGTTGTTTGATTTTATTTGTAGGGTGTACTAGGTTATATGCCCAACACAAGGAGCCAAGAAAATCCCTTATCTCCGATCAATTTGGAGATCCATCGATTCTTTAGGAGAATGGCTCAGGTGAATGAGGATATCTCGGTTGAGAAAGAAATGAATATGAATGATGATATTGGAAGAGAAGCAAATCCACCACCAAGGGATGATAGGTCACAACTGAGAGATTTCAGCGAAACTGCTTATGGTTGGAATCGATATCACTTGAACCATATGGCCATGGACGTTACTGGTGCTATAGTGTTGCCTCAATTACCAAAAAATGCTAAGTTCTCAGGGTTAAGTGGATTACTTCAAATGTTGCAGAATCATGGTTTTATCACAGGGCTACCTTCAGAGGATCCCCATCTTCATCTCCATAATGTCCTCTTTTTCTGCAAGAGTATCATAGGGACACAAACTCTTTCTCTTGATGCAGTTTGTTTGTAGGTGTTCCCATTGTCACTAACTGGTAATACAACTATTTGGTTGTCTGAGTTTCCTCCGGGTATAATAACAAGCTAGCGGAGTTTTAGAGAGTATTTCTAGGAGAGATATTTCCCAAGATCGAAGAAGCTTAAGCTCAAAGACCAAATAAATAATTTTGAGCAACTGTCGGGTGACTTTATTAGTACTACTTAGGAGAGATTCACAAAATGCTTGAGGTTGGTCCCTGATCATAAGATTGTTGATGATGCCTTGGTTGAGATTATCTATCGGGCGCTTGACGAGAATAGTCAAGCTTATGCCAATACAATCATGGGAGGCATATTTCTTGACCAACCTTTTACATTGATAGCTGCAAGGATGGAGCAAGTGGTTAAAACCAATAGAGATTGGGGTAAAAAGTGTGAGACACAATAAAAACTTCTTGTGCGGTCAACACCAACAATGAGCAAGCAAAGGTTAACGAAGAGATAATGGAATAACTTGGTCAACTTAACAAAAGTATGGATTTGGTCTTAAAGCAAAACCAAGCAAGTATTCAAGCAGTAGTGCACCAAACTCCTAAGATTCCTATGTACGAAGATCCATTCTTTGATGAAGATGCTTGATTCGTGAGTAACTAAGCGATAGGTTCTTGGAATAACCCCTGAGGGTCCAACTCAGACTATTAGAGGCAAGGTTCTAGAAATCAAGGTTGGAACTATAATGGTAATGGTGCTTATAGAGATAATTGAGGTGGATACTATGAAAGAAAGAGTGTCAGATGCCAAATGTAGTAGAAGAGAAGGCTATAGGAATGGTCCTTATGTGCTACCCCACAAGCATGATCTCGTGCCAAGTACTTCGAGGCTTGAAGAGATGTTTGATAAGTTGTTGAAAATAGCCAACCACCAAGATAAGATCTTGAAAGTAATGAAATCAGAAATTTCAAGCATAAACCAAAAGATAGAGTCTCACTTTGTGGCAGTTAAGCAGTTGGAACAACAATTTGGGCAAGTTTCTTCACAATTGAACCAACTCCAAAAGGGCACCTTACCAAGCAACACAGTTCAAAATACAAAGAATGATGGGCATTGCATGGTGGTCATGACTCATAGTGGCAAAAGTACCATTGATCCTCCTATGCAATTGGTTGAGGATGAAGCTTATAAGAAGGGCATTGATAGTAAAGTATTGATTGAAGAAGAAAGTCTAGAGAGTAATGGGGTCCAACGCAAAGAGGTGAAAGAGCAAGAGAAAGTCAAGGTGATCCTGAAACCACCTCCCCCTATCCCTCAAAGACTTAAGAAAAAAGAGGAAGATGGCAAATTCAAGCATTTCCTTTCAATGTTAAAACAACTGTCCATCAACATCCCCCTCTTAGAAGCTTCAGAGAAGATGCCCGGGTACCCAAATTATATGAAGGATTTGGTGACAAAGAAGTGCACTTTGAGCCAAGAGCTCCAACAATGTAGTGCTATCATGACCAAGTGTCTTGTTCAAAAACTAGAGGACTTCGGTGCATTCACCATTCCTTACACCATTAGCAATATTGAATTTTTAAAAGCATTCTGCGACTTAGGAGTGAGTATTAATCTAATGCCTCTTGCTGTGTTTAAAATACTTGGTCTTGGAACTCTACTTCAACGAGAATGCGATTGCTCCTAGTGAATCAAACCATCAAAAAGCCGAAAGGGATACATCTTGATTTGCTTGTAAAGGTTGATAAATTCATCTTTCCTATAGACTTTGTGATCCTTGATTGTGAGGTTGATTTTAAAGTGTCAATTATATTGGGAAGACCATTTTTTGCCACCGGGAGAGCCTTGGTGGATATAGACTCGGGTCAACTATGGTTCAGGGTCAATGATGCAGAAGTGGTGTTTGACATCTGCTAATCCACAAAACATCCAAATGAGTTAAAGAGTAAAGTTTGGGACATTGAAGACTTTCTGTGATGGACGATGACAAGGACGAGTCATGACGTTAAACAAGGTGCTTCTTGGAAGGCAACCCAAGTATCTTTTATATTGTTGGATTGTTTTAAGTTTATGTCATTTGTTTGACTACTAGATAGTAGTTTGATGCTTGTTTTGATGTGTTGAGATATTGGATCAGTTGTATTATTCTAGATATTGGTGTATTTTGAAGTGTGATTTGTAGGAATAGACCAAAAACTAAAGAGTTGAAGAAAATTGCATCTGGAGCAGCCTCTACAAGCAGGACTACAACTCGTAGTGAACTCTACAACATATAGTTGATGATGGTCACAATCTAATAAGAAAGCGGTCGCTATCAGTAATTAACCTAACTGAGGTTAGGGTCGAATCCAAAGGGAATACAGGGCTTGACTATAAGATTTCACTACTAATCATTCTTATAATCTATATCTACAATCTCTAGATTAAGGGGGTTGTTGTGATTCAAAGACAACATAAAATAAACACTGATTAAAATTCGGGAAAACACTCGATTTTGGGGACAACTTGGGAATTACGTTCCCCATGCTCGTTGACTCAATTACCCTAGGTAACATAACTATTATCGGTGAATTGCAGCAAGGTATCAAGAAAGAATGAGTACATGATAAGCTCAAAAATTTTGGAAAAAGGTATTCTATCACTTAACTTGTGGGTTATGTTATGCTAAAAGTGGTTTCACTCAAGTGCAGGACGGTAACTTAGGTTCTTCTACCACTCTTGTGAAGGTGAAGGTCAAATTTCACCATGGTTTTTGGTTGGCCACCATGGTGTGCCAACTAACCGTTACCTATTGTCCTAGTCAACCTCCCCTTGGTCAGGTTTCATCAATTAGACAGGGAAAACATCAACCAAATCCTGTCATCTACTTTCCTTTTCCTATTCGTTACTACCTTGGTTGGGATCGTGATAGTAAGTAGGGTTTGGTGTTGGCCACCACCAAACATCATTAGTCATGAAGGGAAATAAACAATGCATGCAAAACCCCAATGTAGATATACACAATACCTAGGTTATTTCAAGTCAAATACCCATGGTTCCCACAACCCCATGTTGTGGGTGTTTAGCTACTCATGGCTAAGAAAAAACACATAAAAATGCACATAAAGACATAGTTGAGAGTTTGACCAATAACAATGAAGGATATATCCACCACAAGTTGCAAACCTACAAGCTTGATTGATCCACAATTAGTACAAAGAAAGATTTGCAATCCCCAAAATGGGTTTCCCAAAGAGAACAATAATCTTCTATAAAAATCTAAGACGAGCTTCAAAATGTAATGGAGAAATGTCTATTATTCGAACTTCCTTCAAGAACCTAACTTAAACTATTTAAAGTATTTACAAAAAACCCTAGGAATTATGCAGAAAAGACAACTGGCATCTGATAAATTTCACAGTTATGACTAGTAGGTTGGCCTACAAGTCATAGTCGGGGTCTCATATCTGGGTCTTGGTATCTTGGACTGAACTGGTATGACCCATAGCGATGAGTCATTACTCGAGCTACGACTCGTATATTGGTCTCGTAGTCTTGGTCTTCAGTTTTTGGTCCAAAAATTTGGCTATCTGATTCTTGCTACAAGTCCAACTATACGAGTCGTAGTGTCTCTTATGACTTATAGGCTGGGTTTGTAGGGGTGACCTTCACTTGGTAAATTTCTAATTTTTGGTCTCTAATTCCTGCTATGACATAACCTACGACTCGTAACGTGAGCTACGACTTGTAGGAGGGCTCATATGGCCTATGCTTTAGTAAAACCTGCAACTTTTCTTCAAAATCATGCCAACCTAACTTTTCTGCAAGATTAACACAAAAATACATCAAAACGCTAAAAAGTCGCTTTAAGAACTCACAAAATCCTTTGTTTTAGGCACCAAATGTGCTGTAATTTAACATCACATCAACACCCTCAACTTAGAATTGTTGCTTGTCCTCAAGTCACAACTCAATCTATGCAGATAACGAGAAATACATAGTAGTTATATCAATTGCATATACAACCGTTCATTTGGTTCAATTACCCAACTACTACTTTAAAAATAGGGTTGGCAAGTTATTGAGGAAACAAGAATATCATGAGAGACCTACCAATCCAACTTTGAAATTGGTCAACAAGCTAAACAAATACCTTATCACCCACAGGTGCTCTCTACGGGGCTAGAATAGGGGCTGCCAACATCTGTAATAATTCGGCCTTGAGTTTAACCAACTCCTTAGTAACTGCACTCGTGTTGAAATGTATAGCTAGTCATATGCTACTCAAGTAGTACAAATGCAATCACTGCAAAGAAGTCCCTCATACTCACTCAAAAGCATTTAGAATTCAAGAACTGAGGAAGCATTCCCACTCTCACAACTGAAATTCAATGCATACTAACTAACACCATAGGCTTGCCTCTATACTCATATTCTGGCTTGGTGATAAAGTGGAGATGGATAACTTTAGGACTTATAGGATTGTAACATAGGCTCAAAGTGCTTTGGTACGACATTTAGGATAAATAATGACTAAAAGCTATCCTTAAACCATGTTTACAAACACTTTTTACTTTCATAATACAACACATTTTTAATCAATCCACCCTTATTCACCTGCTTGGAACTTTTCTCGAGTGCTTTCTTTCTCTTTTTCAACTGTACCTTGATTTCAAACTCAATTTTGCTACTTTTTTCTCAACTCAAAGGAACTTTTTCTTATTTTCCTTCACTCGATTCATGCATTTTCATTTCTTTCTTGATTTCCCAACTAACCACCTTATCAATATTACTTTACCACAATAAGGGCCACCCTCAACTTAGGCTTATAGCCTCAACTAAACAACATAATATCTATGACTCAAACCAGGTCAACAAGGTGCAACCACCCTCAACTTAGGCTTTTAGCCTCAGGTAAAGTACACAATATCTATGCCTCAAACCAGGGCCACCAGCTGCAACCACCCTCAACTTAGGCCTTTGACCTCAATCAAGGTTCACATGTTCAAGAATAGACCAGGACCAATATCAAGGCATCTCATCAAACAAGGTTAAGCTAGCAAGGTATCAAGAAAAAATGAGTACATGATAAGCTCAAAAATTTTGGAAAAAGGGATTCTATCACTTAACTAGTGGGTTATGTTAGGCTAAAAATGCTTTCACTCAAAGAAAAAAGGCCTAAGATCCCTTCAATATCCACCAAATAACCAAACCAACTTTAAACTAACAAGGCAAGTCATTTAAGTCCATAAAAGAGGTCTCACTCAAGGAACAATGGCCTATGATCCTTTCCATATCCACCACATCACCAAACCACTTTAGGGTAACAAGGCAAGTTCTGGGTCCATACAAGCTGCATGAATGCAGCAAAATAAGCCCACAACATACATGACAATTGCATCCACAATCAAGCATAGACTCATAGGTCATGCTTTCAGTCTCAACTTACCTTCAAGATATCAGAACAAAAAATTGCTAGATACTCAAAAATGTATGAATGCATCAATAATCACAACCTCAAAAATTTTGAGGGTACCTAATTTTTCATAAAAATATTAAAAACACATCTGAAAATATGTATATGCCAATAGATAACACTATTATGAATTTACGCATTATCTACACTACCTAAACATGCCGATTCGATAGAACATTAAACATCCACAAGGAAAAAAAATACGGCAAAAAAACGTTGGGATTAGAAATAAAGAAAGTTATGGACTTGAGGCTACTTAGAGTTCACCTTAATCCATAACTTTCACCACTCCACCAAAATGTGATACTTTGTCCTCAAAGTGAAAACACAAACTTAAAAAGGGAAAAATGAAAACATAACATAGATATGTAAATGTTAAAAAATAATAATTCACAAATCTAATATCCAAAACTAAACATACGAACATTCTCCAACAAAAAACACCTAAAGAAACAACAAAAAAATATTGTCTAATATAAGGACAAAATAACAATAAAGAAAAGTAAGAGTTGGGATCAAAAGAAGTCAAACATCATGGTGCATCAAGCACCAATCTCGGGCTGATTTGCAAGGTCCTGGGGCTGCCTCTCCTTTGTAGTTGTACCAGAAGTACCCTCTCCAGGTGGGGTGTGCTGTGCTCGCTCTCTCTGAATAGCCGCCAATAAAAGCGACTCCTGCACTACCTCCTCAAGTATGAGCTTCTCCTCCTGTCTCAGCTTCTTCGGGGTCAGCTCTAGGCCATCACTCTGATCAAGGGGCCTCTTTCCACGGGTGTCCAGACGGTCGGTGAGCTAACCAAATGCCTCATCATCTACCGATGCTACCTCTGGGGCTAGAACAGGGGATGCCAATAGCTATAATAAGTTGGCCTTGAACTTCACCAACTTCTCAGTAACTCCGCTTGCGTCTGTAGACTTAGCTCCCTCAAGCCTCTTGTGGACTCTAGTCTCAAATGCGTTGACCCAAGATCCACCATTTAGACTCTCTCATCAACTATATCTCGGGTAAATACCCTCATCTACTCCTCGGAGACCCGAACATACTGATCAATCAATGGCCAGACTCATGCTGACAACTCTCATAGCCTGCCCTCTGCTACAGCCACTTTGCGTAGTAAAGCCCGAAAAGCAATAGCAGAGAAAAGAGGGTCAACCTATAAAGTAGTTGATGCTGGTGCTGGAGTGTTAAAAGATAATGTAGACTCGATTTCAAGTACTGGCGTAGGCTCTGCAGTGGCCATAATAGTGCCTGTAGTAGGTGGAGATGAACTTAGAATCTGCGGCTTTACCGGGGATGGCTCTGGCGTTGGAGGAGGAATAGCTCTTTGTAGGCCTATAAGGTTTTTGTTAGCCTTGATTAGACTTGGGTCCATTGTAAGCAAAGCCTTTACATGATGGTCCAAGTGGAGAGAAACCATCACACATTCCTTGCATAATTTATGGATTGGAATGGGGAATGACAATGCTTGATGAGTGCAGACCGCTGACTCATAGAT
>DF357233.1:114492-170785 GCA_000787875.1 Solanum virginianum
GATCTGATCTGCCAAGACATAAGCCCAATTAATGTCATATCCTACCAAGATATTCAACAATAACTGGTTCTCTCTAATATGATCACATTGTTCGTGAATGTGGGCCTGATGGTTATTTGGATAATGGACCACCAAAACTTTGCCCTAAATGAGAGATAGGCCTTCAGAATATGCTAGGCATGCTCTGTAACCTATATCGTCTCAACGTCTTCCTTGCAAATTTGTTCTACTATGCTATGGTGATATTCTATTGTGGAGTGTGAGGATCTATAATTAGGTCCAAATTGCACCCTTTGAATCATCTCTGCTGAGATGTCGACAATTTTACCCCTGACCATGACTTCGCTCAACCGTGGTGCCTCAATGGGCTTCATGAGCCTCGAAAGGTTTCCACATATAGTAGCATAGTAAGATACATATAATTCTCAGACCAGGTAGGGGGCATACTTCGCAAGCACTTATGATAACCATTCTAACCCATGGCGGTCAATATCAACTTCTAAATCTGGTACACCTTGCAACCCAGAGTCTTTTAACCTTGCTTCCTCATGAAACTTTCACACCGGTATCCCTTGACTCTTAAGTTCCAGTCCTTTATCATAGATCACTTTCATTCCAATGACACACCATCTTGTGCTTTGTGGGTCGGTGGAAGTGACGGTGTACACAGAATAATCTGGTTGTGGAGGATTGTTCTATTCTTGCTGAGCCTGAGACACTTCAAGAGAACCAAAGTCAGAAGTGAAGTCATCATCATCTGACCCATCTTTTTCATCCTCCTCATCAGACTGGGAGGAGATATCCACTTCCATCGGTACTCTGGTTGATTATGATCGTTTTAAGGGCACGTTAGTCTCAGGGTCAGGGTGCACATTCATTTCTTCAATTGGTTGCTCATCCTCGGAAGACTTATCTCTTAAGCGATGACCAGAAATAAAAAAAGCACCCCTTCAACCTCTTGAAGACATTATCTCTGAAAAATTATCAACAAGTCAAAGCATCAGCCCCATGATGTTTTGTTTCAATCAAATAAGTAACAAATGAAATAATAAAACAAGAACATTAAGCTAACCTAAGTAAAAACAAACTGAACTAGGTTTAAAGCTGCAGATATGAGGTGTAAGTATGATTCATAGGACAACTTATGAGTCGTATAGTAGCCTCGTAACGATAAGGTAGCTAAGGGAAATGTATTCTGGAATTAGGTATGAGATGCAGGTATGACTCGTAGTGTGTACTTAAGAGTCCTAGGCCAAGTTTGTTTCTTATTTCAGAGACATTTCAGGTGTTCAGATCAAGGCCATGAAACCACCCCTATGACTCGTGACAATGACTATGAGTCATAGGTGGGTCTCGCATGGAGAATGTTAAGGCATCTTAGGTGACTGATGCCTGCTACAAAGATCCACTACGACTCGTAGGGTAACCTATGACTCGTAGTGGGTTCTCGTAGCAGGAGCAGAGAGCACCCAAGGTTCCTTCAACTTTTCCACAATGACCAACAACCGACTCTTAGTGGTTTCTCATAGCAGGAAGCAGAGAGCACCTAAGGTGCCTCCACCTTTCTACAATGACCAACAACAAATTAGAAAGCATTAGAGTTTACACACACACACACACATAGATATAGGCAGTACTACAGTAAATTGAATACTATTCATTATCAATTATCTAAAAACAAAGCATGAATTTTCCCCCTTAGGGCAAAACACTTCTAATAGTAGAAACATCAACGCACGTTAAAGGGGATACACATAAGCAGAGAATTATAACATCCCCAACCCACAATTTCAGTCCCATATGATCTTCATAATGATCCATAAAATATGCAACAAAGGCACATAGAAAAGATGAATTTAACCACGAAAACTTACTAGATGAATGTGCGAATATATGATGAGAAGAAGAAAAATTGGAAGAGTTCTTGGTACACAATTCACTTGCTGGGAAATTTTAGTTGGTGATAGACATAAAGTTTAATGAAATAGTAAAAGGGAATGCTGGGGGAGTTATAACTAAAAGGGAACGCTCTATGAAGGGACATGAAGAGCTAAGAGACGTTGATCTCTTAATATTCAAAATGGTTTTCCTTTTAAACTTCTACAAATTAGTCTTACAAGATCTCGACTGTGAGTCATATAAAATCATACTACTCATAGGTCCTGATCTCATAGTAGACCTAACACTTAAGAAAATTATGACTTCATACCTAAGCACTATGAACCCTACTTACGGCTCGTAGGGGAACCTACAAATCATAAGTTTAGCTCATAGTATATGTGTCAGCTTTTGCTGCTCAGTGTTTCCTTTTACGAAGCATGATGATGAGTCGTAACATTCACTATGACCTATAGGCCTGCTCATAGAAGCTGCATCCAAGCATAAATTTTCCTATTCTTCAGCTCTTGGTTTGTACCTACAACTTATTACTTAAAATACACCAAAATGCCAATTGATACAACTTGTTCAAAGTCTCAACAATCAGAACACAATATAAAATTACCAACCAATAAGTTAACTACGATAAAATGTCTTAAAATAAATCAACACATAAAAGATGCTTGGCTTGCCTCCTAAGAAGAGCCTTGTTTAACATCGTGGCTTGACTATGCTATCATGGATAATCAGGTTGCTTCGTGAGTTCCATCTCTACTCCTTCTACTCTACCTTTGTTCATTTTGCACTACATCTAGTTAGTCAGCAAATTGCTCTATCCTATCACAAACACTTTGCATTGATATAGTTTGTTGTTCTACTTTGAAGTTACATTTGAGGACATCGAAATTTATCTCTCAAACAATGTCATCTTGTTCATTCACCTTGATGAGGACTTGCTCAAGCATATGCTCAATCCGAGCCAATTTATCAGTGTTACAAAGCTGGTGTAGTGACCTCATCCAATGTGCAAAATATTAGCTTTTTGGTATACTAGAGGCTCTCATAGTTATACTAGTAGTTGGTCCGGCATGCCCTTGAAATGGTTGGTAGACTTGGGTAACTGCAGATAGCTTATCCATAATCTCCACAATCTCAATAAATGGTCATCTTACAAACTCCCAACAGTCCCCTCCGAATAATACGTTAGCTTACCTTTGTTTGTTCAGAGATCAATGCTTGGTAGAAACTAGCTGCTAATTCATCATCAATCAGACCTTGGTTCTGATTTGCTACCAAACACTGCTTATATCTTTCCCAAGCAACTACCTAAGGTTCCCCTGACATTCTTTTGAAATTATAGATATTGGTCTGTAGCTTCTGTTTGTCGGACTCTCTATAGAAATTCATAAGGAAAACTCACTGTACTTCCCCACAGTTAGGGAAAATATCGAGTGGGAGAATTGACCACCACTCCGCAACTTTACTCCGGATAGTCATGGGGAAACTTGAAGATCCATGACCTCCCAAGTAGTATCTCTTGGCTCAAGGACCTCCCTCAATGTTTGAGTGAAATTCTGTAGATGGATGTGGGGATCTTTGGACTTTTGCCCATGGAATAGAGCACACCTCTGTAAAGTTTGCAACAAGTCATTTGCAATGTAGAACTTTTGCTTAGTCATTGTACCAGCTAACCTGCACCTAAAATCAACTAACAAAAACAAACAGAAAAAGTAAAATACAGGAGGCTATAGAAATATACACTAGAATTAACTAATAGTGAAATCAAATCATAACCTAGCTGTGGAGTTCTCATCAACAATGCCATAATTTCTGATGATATTCACGTTCCAATAAGAAAGCAATTGTTGTCAGCAATACACCTAACCAAGGTTAGGATCGAATCCATAGGGAATACAGGGCTTGATTACAAGATTTCATCACTAATCATTTCTAGCATTCATGACTACAATCTCTAAATAGGGGGGTTGTATTTCATAAAAAAAATAAAGCTACCACTAACTATAATGCGAGGAAACACTCAATTTTAGGGACAACTTCAGAATTGGGTTCCCCATAGTTCATCGACTTGATTACCCTAAATAACATAACTATAACTGGTGATTTGGATGCAGGATGGTAACTTAGGTTCTTCTAACCCTCTTGTGAAGGTGAAGGTTGAATTTGACCATGGCACTTAGTCGGTAACCATGGTGTGCCAACTAATCATTACCTATTGTAGCAGTCAACCTCCCTTTGGTCAAGCTCAGTTGATTAGACGAGAACACATTAATTGAATTCTGTCATCTACTTCCCTTTTCCTATTCATCACTACCTTGGTCGGGATTGTGATAGTAGGCGGGATTTGGTGTTAGCCACCACCAAATAACAATCATAATGAAGGGAAGTAAACAATACATGAAAAACCCCAATCACAGAAATGCACCCACCACCAAAAGACAATAATAATGAAGGAAAATAGATGATACATGCAAAACCCCAATCATAGAAATACAAAAAACCTAAGTCATCTCAAGGTCAACTACCTATGGTTCCTATAAGCCCACGTTGTGGGTGCTTAGCTACTCATGACTAAGACAAAAGACACAAGAATGCATATAACAAATATAGTTGAGAGCTTTACCAATACTAATGACGAAAATAGGCACCACAAATTGCAAACCCACATGCTTGATTGACCAACAATGGGTATAAGGCAAGATTGCAATCCCCCAAAAATGGGTTTTGCAAGAGAGAATAATAAACTACTCTAGAAAGCTAAGAAAAGCTTCAAAATGTATCTTTCAAATGTTTTTTGGTTGAACTCCTTCTAAAAACCTAACTTAAATTATATATAGTATTTACAAAATAACCCTAGAATTTACACAAAAGAGACAGCTGGCAGTTGATAAGTTACGCAGATATGACTCATAGGATGACCTACAAGTTATAGTCGGGGTCTCGTATCAAGTTCTTGGCATCTTGGACTAAACTGGTATGAGTCATAGTTATGAGTTGCTTGACCTATGACTCGTATGTTGGTCTTTTAGTCTTGGTCTTCAATTTTTGTTCTAATATCTTGGCTCTCTAATTCTTGCTATAAGTCTACCTATATGAGTCGTAGTGTGACTTACGACTCATATAATGTCCTCATAAGAGTGACCTCTACTTAGCAAATTTTTGAATTTTGGTCTCTGATTCTTGCTACGGTATCACCCTATGACTCGTAGGATGAGCTATAACTCATAGTTGGGCTCGTAAGGCCTATGTTTCAGTAAAATCTGCAACTTTTCTTAAAAATAAAGCCAACTTAGCTTTTCTACAAAATTAACACAAAAACATACCAAAACACTAAAAAGTCGCTTTAAGAACTCACAAAATCCCTTGTTTCAGGCACCAAATGTGCTGTATTTTGACAGCACATCAGTATGTACCTCAATCACCATATTGGGGGTGGCATGCCCGTACTACCACATTGAAGGATATGTACCTCAATCACCTTCCAAGGGGGTGGCATGCCTTGGAGTTTAAGTAATAGTATGCTTAGGCTATGTTGATATGGTCTCTTCCTATACATGTAATCTATATTTGCAAGTTATATGATTTACATGCATATTTTACCTCAAGCATTGATCATGCATGCCATATTGATATTATACTTATCCATTGCTTAAGATTATATATTTTAACTATGTTGTCTATGTCTTGTTGCATTGCATTCTACATAGTATATTCAAACATACTAACGCATACTGTATGCCTACATGATGCTACTATGTAGGAACCGGAGTGCCTCTTGATCATTTTCCACGTGGCTAGTTTAGTGCTTTAGGGATAAGGCTTGGTGAGTCCTCAAGTTTGGGGACACTAATCTATGCTATTCTTGACATTTGCTATTTCTTTATGGTGAACACTTGAAACTTTAAGGGTGAGCCAGAAAAATTCTTCGCCCCCGCTCCAATCTATGTTTAGAGGTGTTATTGGAAAAATTGATGCACTTATGCTTTGAGCTTTGTCTCTTTTTTGATTTGTAAATATCAAGACTTTCCTTAGTCCCTTTTTTCTTACTTATATCTCTTGTTGATGTTATTTTGCTTTCGCGATCAAGAAAGTGTTATTGATATGCTAAAAAGCTTACTTAGGATTCCTTCAGGTTCCTCATTCGTCCTGTCACATCTAGGCTCTAGGCTTGGGTCATGAAAAACTTGGTATCAGAGCATAATGTTATTAATTGTCCTTAGAATCTAACATACTACATCGATTATTGTCTTGTTCATGGTTGTGAAGTGCACCACAACTATGAGTGAAAGGCTATTAGGCATTTTAGGAAATATTTTCCTTTTTCATGATCTATGTCATGCTTTAGAAATAAGGTAAGACTTTTTCCTCTAACACATGTTCTTTTTTATTTTAAATCTTACCTATTCCAAGAAGAAGACTAAGGAGAGCTCGTTTACCCGAGGAGCAGCCAGCCCCTTCCGCTCCTTAAGCTCCTCAAGATGGAGGAGTAGCCCGTGATGAATTCTAAGATGCAATCCCCATGTTGGCTCATGCTATGACCAACCAAATCAACCAAGGGGTCCAAGCCCTCATGCTTCTACTCTGGCCTCAAAGGTACTGAGGGATTTTACTTGGATAAATTTATCAGAGTTCTATGGGTCCAAGGTGGATTAGGATCCTCAAGAATTCATTGACGAGGTTTATAAGGTGTTGTCCCAAAATATCACTAAGTTCCTAAAAAATCATACCAAAGCCCTCTAAGCCTACTTTACAAGACAATAAAGTCCTAAAGTGATCATAGTCCAAGTAGTCGAAGGTTATAATCAAGAATATAGGGGAAAGCATATGGTACTGAGCATGGCATTTGAATGTCACTTTGAGAGAGTGAGTGATTTTGTAGAGTCCCAATCATGAGAGAGTGAGTGATTTTGTAGAGTCCCAATCATTTAATCTTAAAATAGCATTATGAGAGGTATTTGAGATTTCTTTCTATGAGGGAACTTGTATTGCATTATTGATATTATACTAACTCAGTGAGTGTTGCTTATTGGTAATTGATACGTATTTCACCGCTCCACCGAAAATTCCCTCTTCCCCTACCATACTCCAGCTTGGTAATTTCCATCGCCTGTCTAGGGTTGAACCTTGGGATTTGATGGTCCTGACACAAGGTTACAATTCTAGCCCTTCCAGAGTAGTATCTCACTGATAGCTCGGGCCCCCTCGGAAGGAGGCCATCTTCGCCTTCCACCTAAGTTGCGCAGAAAAGACCCAAAGCCAATCCCATGGAATAGTCGGCCAAGTTCATGAGTTGGAGATAAGCGGACTCAAATTGCTGACATCCGTTGCAGGGTAAACCACCGCCTCTTAGGTCCCCCGACTAGAGGGACCATTTCATTTTTGTAGGTTGGTTCGGTCTATTGCTCTTTCCTTATGCCTATTTCACTGTAGGGGGTCAGAGAGCAATCCTGACCCTGATGGATCATTCCTTCTTAAGATATACGAAATAGGGAATTTCACAAAGTTGATTCTTAAGAAATGTCAAATCAAACCATTCGTCCTTATTTCAATAAAAGAAGCATGAGCTTCTTCGCAGGAAGAATTATTTATCTTGGTTCCAATTTAATTAACTAGAAAAGTAAATGCTTAAGCTTGAGAAGCTTCTGGTCTAGTAGGCCCATAAAATTCACTAAGATAAGCGATATTATTGAACCAGACAAACAACAATCTGTGAAACAAAAGACGGCTAAAGCCCCTAAACTATAAGATAAGTATACCTCTCCAGACCATAGTGTCACATATGTTGATATGCATTTATTTTTCTTAATAGCTATCTGATATAATTTTAAAGTAGTGTGGGTATTTGTGTTTGAGTTTGATATGATGTATGCCATTAGATTGAGATTTGTGTGTTATTGTGCTGCTTATATAGATTGAGTCCGTTTTATGAGGATAAGCAATAATTTTTCTTGTTTATTTGGAAGTTTTTCTCTTTTTGATTGGATTGATTATGAAGGTAGGCCACTGTTCTTAATGAGTATTGGTTCTATAATGATGTATAAAGGCTGCTGCACCATTTTTACAGTCTGCAAAAGTGAGTTCTTGTGTGATATCATAATTGTGATCGTAATAGGAACTTGTGGGCTGATTGATTGAGGACTATGGTCTCACGTCTTTCCATCTATTTTAAGGATTATTTTTGAAATGTTTTAAGAATGGTTTTATGTGTATATATGGTGGGGACTATTTGGTTAAAGTGAGCATAATGTTATTAATTGTCCTTAGAATCTAACATACTACATCGATTATTGTCTTGTTCATGGTTGTGAAGTGCACCACAACTATGAGTGAAAGGCTTGTCAAAATGTAGCGAAGGGATATAATGTTATGCTGCCTATTTGTATGTTGTGTAGAATTGTTATGTGGTTTGCTTTGTGAGCTGTTGTACAACTGTTATGGCACTAAATAAGGCTGCACATGTTATGTATATGAGAATGTGTTATAGAAAATACGATTAGGGGTGGAAAGGCTAAAAGAATATGCTCGGGTTTATAATTATACGCTTCCTACCCGTGTGTTTTTTTTTATAAGATTGGGCTGCCAAAATGTATCTATTGGCTGCTAATGCTAGTGTTATCACCTACAATGTTGTACATACATATTTGGAGGAATGGGAGGTTATTTTGAGGTAGTGGCGAGGTCGTACAACGAGGTATGTAAGGTTACTTGATTTCGTATTGCTTGGCATAAAATCTAGATCCTTCCTTAGCACAAAAAGGCACTTACCAAGTCCGACATAACTATTAACCATGTCTTCACTCTTTCACATCTTCATATGCTCCCATATTGGATACCAAATTACATAGGTTCTTGTTGCTAAATAATTATTTCATCTCATACGCATTTTATTATTTGTGTAACATACTCTTTTCATTGTTTTATTGTCTTGTATGATTATCTACATGTCACATGCTATATATACAGCCATATAGCTCTAATATTGTGACCACCAAAAGAATCATCTCAAAGGTAACTGAAAGGTAAAGTATATTGCTTATTGATAGGTGGTAACCCGAGGGGTGGAAGAATCACCTAGCCAGGATCGATCCTATCATGGGGGATAGCCTAAGGGGTTAAAGAAAAAGCCTACCCAGGGCCGATCCTGAAATAGATTTACCATTGATCAGTTGGTCATTTGTATTACATGTTGTGAACAAATTATACAGTAAAGGTAAAGTAACAAAAATAACATAAAGTACATGATCCCACTGTATAACTAAAGGTGGTCTCTTATCCTACACCAGTGCGTAGTTTCATTTGAGTTGTTACTTCATATACAGTATTTCCTGCCTTATATACTCAGTACATTATTAACGGCCTAGTCATATGTATTTCCTTTCGGCTTCTTATTACTGTTTACTTTCTTGAAGGCATGTTGAATGTAGAAATCCCTTATAATATATATAGAAAGCACATGAATACATGTTGGTTCTCCCGACCCTTATCGGCAACTGGTGCCGATCCGCCTTAATGGGACTTTGGGCGTGACACATACTAACTATTACCTATAAGTCCTAACCAACCTCCCCTTGGCCCAGTTCAGTTGATTAGACGAAAACACATCATCGAATCCTGTTAATCAATCTCTTTTTCTATTCATTACTACCTTGGTCCAATAAGTAACACTAGGCAAATTCTAATGTTGGCCACTACTAAAAAACATGTAAAACAAAGAGAATTGATTAATACATGTGTATACTCATACAAAGAATTGTAAATTATCTGAGTTTACTAAGTTAGATCTTCATGATTCCAACAACCCTAGTTGTGGATTTAGCTTCTCCTATTATGGTAGATGAAGAAATTATAATTGATGAAACATAACTAAGCAATTACCTAATTGAATTGAAATCAAGCAAATCTAAGAAGAATAAGAATCATAAGCTTTAAGATCAAATTAACCCACAAGTCTTTTCTCACTGTCTTCTCTCTTAAGTATTGGGTTCTCCAAGTAAAAACCCTAAAACTACTAAATAATGATGTCCGTTTTTTGTATAATAACATAAAAGTACCATTTATAGTAATTATAATTAAGCCCTTAAAAATAGAAAATCTGGTCGGCAGACTCCATGAAATCTTCTACGACTTGTAATGTGATTTATGAGTTATAGTTAGGGTCTCGTAATCAACTTCTGGGATCTTGGACTACTCTTCTAAAACTTCACTTTACGAGTCGTAGACTGATGCATGGTTCATATTGCTCTCTGGTATACTTCAACTACATCACCTGGTCCTTCACTGGAAATCTTCACAAAACCTATCTATAAGACTGGTAGAATGCCCTATGACTCGTATAGAGGGCTCATATAGCTGATCTTCAGATATCATCCTTTACTTTACACGATACTAACTCTACGACTCGTAGAATGCTCTATGATTCATAGAGAGTCTCGTAAATCACCAATAATCAGAAAACTTCTGCAATTTTATCCCAAGTCATAGACAACCTACTTTCCTGTAAAACTAAACACAAAATACATAAAAACCATAAATATTGCATTGAGAACACACAAAATCTTAAGTTTTAAGCATCAAAAGTGTTGTATTTTGACAACACATCAACACTCTCAACTTAAAATTGTTGTTTGTCCTCAAGCGATGAATAAATCTATATAGATAATACAGTAACACATAGAACTCAACTTAATGGCATATATCATATATATCTCAAGCTCAGATATACACACCAGCTTCTCAAAACAAGATCAGATAGCTATTTAGGAAACCAATTCAAACTAATGCATGTGACAACACAACTATGATAAGCAAGGAAACATCAATAGTCCACAATCACCGAACAAGTCAAATCCTAACAATACAACGCAAGTGCCCTCATAGAAAGAAGTCTCATATTTGACTCTCAATGATAATTTCATATTTAATCATGGAACTTTGCAAGAATACTCACTCTCAGAAATGATATTCATGCATAATAACTAATATCATAGGCTTGCCCCTATACTCATGACTCAGACCTTCAACTAACTGGACTAAGATCACTTTAGGGCTTTCTAGGCTTTTAACATAAGCTCAGGGGGCTTTGGTGTGATATTTTAGGAAAATATTGACTAATGACCCTCCTTGAAACTGCATTTTCTACATTTTTGCCTCACCAACTGTCATTTTCACCTTATTCTCCCTTTTCCTTCATTCAAGCTTTTCTGGGTGCTTTCTTCTCATTTTTCAGCTTTTTGCGTTTTTCATCACTTTCACCTCAATAACTATGGTATTTTCACCCTTTTTTCCCTTTTTCCTTTTTTAAGCTTTTCTAAGTGCTTTCTTCTCATTGTTCAGCTTTTAACTTATTTTTACACATTATTTTTCTTTTTAGCTCATATCTAAGGCATCTCTTATTTTTCTTGCACCCGGTACATGATTTTTCTTCTTTTTCTCCTCACCCCTAACTCACCACCTTATTTTTGTGCTTTGCCCTTACAATAGCCACCCTCAAGTTAGACTTTCAGCATGTATTAAAGTACACAATATCTCTCCTCTAGACCAGGGTCACTTTTGGTATCCACCCTCAACTTAGGGGTTTTTTCTCCGTCAAGTTTCATGATACTTAAGGAAAGCACTAGATAAGGCTATGCTAATTAGGTGTTTTGAAAGAATTGGTACAAGTAAGGCTCAAATATTTGGAACAAGGGATAAATCATCTTTTGGTTGGTCATTTTTAGGCTAAAGTAGACTAATTAAAGAATAAAGGCCTAAGATCCTTTCCTAATCCATTTTCTAAAACATAGCTTGGAGTAACAGGGCAAGTTCTGAATTAGTAAAAAAGGCATGAATTTAGAAAAATAGGTTCACACTTATATGGCCCAACATACAGTATCAACAAAATACTCACAAGTCATTCTTCATATCTCAAATTTCCCTTATTTATAAGAACAAATATTGCCGAACAAATATTGCCAAACATGCATGGTTGCCATCTAACTACTAATAAATTTTTTTTGGCAATTGCGTCTATTTGAAGGTCTCAATCATAAAGGGTGCAGTCTGGTTTGGCTAAAAGGATAAGTTGACTCCAAGATTTATGGGTCCTTCATATGGTGTTTAGGAGGATTGATAAGCTGGCCTGTGAGTTTGAGTTACCCAATGACATACTATGGTTCATCCAGTCTTCCATGTGTCTATATTGAGAAAGTGTGTGACAGACCCAAGTGTTATTGTTCCTCTAGATTTTATAGGTATTGTTGAAGATAATTTGATATAGGAAAAGGTTTCGGTAGAAATTTTGGATAGGCAAGTGAAAAGGTTGAGGAACAAGGATGTAGCTTCTGTTAAGGTCCTTCAGAGGAATCAACAAGTTGAAGATGCCACATGGAAAGCTGAGATGGACATGAAAAAGCGATATCCTTATCTCTTCCACTCTACTCAAGCCTAAGGTACAAATCTAAGTCCCCTATATGATTTTAAGTCTTAAGTTTCGGCTCTAGTATCATTTGCATGCATTTATGTTTATCTTGATAAGTTTATGGTGATCTCGATGTTCATGTTGAAATTATTTAAAAATTTAAGTGCACTTGTTGCATCCATGTTGGGCCAAAATCTTCATGATTACTTCTCTTATGTATGTTTTTTTGACCTTAGGGCCCGAATGTTCCCAAGAGGGAGATCTGATACACTCCAAAATTCAATGCTCTTATGTACCCATGTTTCAAGCCTCATATGCTTAGGTGGAGACTGTATTAGGGTTGTCGAAAATGTTTAGCACTTAGAAGAATTCAAGATTTCCCTATAAATTGAGTTTTAGGTATTGGTTGTCAATTTTGAATGAGCATAACTTTTAGTACATAATAAACCGAATAACCTACCATTTGTCAATTGAATTTTTGTTTAGTTAGCTTTCCAATGTACTTGGTTTCACCTCATTCTGAGCTCGAACGAAGGATTTATGTCTGTTTGCATGAAGCCCTACTGTGTAGAGTTGCAACACGAGTACCCAAACGGGTTGTGTGGCATCTCACGCCTCATGAGGATTCCTTGGAGCCTAAAATGGCCACTTTATGGCCAAGGCATGTGCCACGGCAGGTCTCACGAGCCATGTGGTATGGCACAGGCCAAGAGGCTTCCAGAGTGAAAATTTTTCTAAGTATAAAATTACCATCTCATAAATTTCACAAAATTTTTGAAGTATGGTTTGACGAACTAGTAAATGGATTGTGTGGCTTCACAAAGCTTATGAATCGGTCCATGAGGTGACACTTAGGCAAAGAATTCCAAGTGTTGGCCAAGTTTTCAATTTCCAAAAATTGTTTAAGTGTAGGTTTACGACACCCCGCACGAATCATGGAGTGCCACACGACTCGTATAACCTCAAGTGAGGTGATACTTTATCAATTTTTCTTTTCATTTCATTAATGACATTTTCATAAATTTAATTTATTCTAATGACTTTTTGGGGGCTTCCTATGCTATCTTAACTTTCTAAAGACCTAAACCTCATTCCTAACTGTCAAATTCATTCCTCTCCATTTTAATACACTCTCAAATTCTCTCAAGAGCCTCTATCAAAACCCTAATACAAATTCAAGGAAACAATAGAACAAAGTTTTGGATTTTAAGACCCCACTCCAAGGTTCAAGCCATTCTGAACCCAATTTCAAGAAATTCAAGATCTAAAGTATGTGGGTTTGAACCATTGAGTCCTTTCACCCATTGTGCCTAACCTTTCTTTTTATACAAATTTCATGTTTTCAAGTTAGAATATCTATGAGTATCTCTTATTATGAAAGTTAATTATAAATTATATTGGGATTTCATAAAATATTGATTGTTTAAGCATGTTTTGAGCTATGAATCTATGATCCATTATGTGATTTGATGAAGCATTTTGATGTATCTTGCATGAGGGTATTACCATGTGGTGGTGGGTATTTTTACATGGATTTTTCTCACATGATTTGACTTTTAAATTTCATGGTTTTTTACTAGGATTACACACCCGCCGAGTTTTGATAAAATGTCTGGTTATGGATTCTTGAGTTATTAAAGGTCTAATGCATAGTATATGAGTTGAGTGACTTTATGATATTGAAAGGAATGTATATGTAAGTTGTTTTCATGAGAAGTATCTATAGTATTGTAAGTTCACCACACCTATTTGAGGAGGTGTTATGCCTCAACCATTATGATGGGGGTGGTATGCCTATCGACCAACTAAGGGGTACATTCACTTAATCACTTTGATGAGGGGTGGTCATGCTCATCTACAAATTGAGGAGTATATTCACTCAATCACTTTTATGGGGCTGGTCATGCTCATCTACCAATTTTAGGGGGTACATTTCTCAATACTTTAATGGGGGTGGTCATGCTCATCTACTAATTGAGGGCCAAATTGCTCAATAACTTCCCAAGGGGTGGTCATACCTTGGAGTCCAAGTACTAGTTTGCTTGGTCTATAAATGTGGTCTCTTCCTACATATGTAATATGTTCTATATAAGCATGTTTTACTTCAACCATTGATCATGCATGCCATATTTCTATTATATTTACCCATTACTCATGTGTGTGTATCTTTATTATGTTGTCTATCTCTTGTTGCGATGCATCCTACATACTTAGTATATTCAAATATACTAACGCATATTCTATGCCTACATGATGTTACCATGTAGGAACTGGAGCTCCACTTGATCATCCTCCTCCACGTGGCTAGTACTATCTCTTGAAACAAGATTGGTGAGTCCTCAACTTTTAAGGATGATATCTATTGATCCTATGTTGTGTAAAGACTTCTTTCTTTGTTTGATGTTTAGGATAATAAGGGTGAGCCCGAGATTATCTTGGCCCCCGCTCAACTCTAAGATTAGAGGTACTGTTGGACAAGTTGTGTAACTATGCTTTGAGCATTGACTTTTCTTGTCTCTTGAATGATCTTATGTATAGAAGACTCCCTTAGCCCCTTTTTCCCTTATTATGCTCTTGTTGTTGATTAATGGCTTTCACGAACAACGATGTGTAATCGATTTGGTAAGAGGCTTATTTGGGGTTCCTTTGGGTTCCCCATACACCATGTCACATCTAGGCCCTAGGCTTGGGTCGTGACAACTAGTAGTCTAGTATCTCCAGCATTAATTAGAAAATCTAGTCTCATTCTATTGCTATCAAATAGTTAGAGAAATAGTTTGGTCAAGTGTCAACTCAACTTAACCAGCTTCAAAGAAGTAGATTGCCTAGCAACACAATTAAAAATCCAAAAAGTGAGGGGCAGTATATGGTGGTGACAACCTGTGGTGGTAAGTAAGACCATTGATCCTCCTATGCCGATTGATGATGATGATGTTCGAAAGGAGCAAGTTATGGTCAAAGATGCTGAAACCAAAGACGATCGTGCCAAGGATAGGGTAAGTGATGCTACAGAGGTGCTATAGAAGCTGATGCCTTTTCCTAGACCTTCTTCTCCTTTCCCTCAAAGAATCAAAAAGAAGAAGGAGGAGGGTAAGTTCAAGCACTTTCTCTAATTCCTGAAACAACTCTCCATCAACATCCTCTCATTGAGCCATTAGAGAAGATACCAAGGTATGCGAAGTTTATGAAAGACTTGATCACAAAGAAATGTACATTGAGTTAGGAGCTCTCCCAAGAGCTTCAACATTGCAGTACAATTGCTATAAGGTCCTTGGTGCAGAAGCAAGAAAATCCTGATGAATTTATCGTATCCTACACTATTGGAGATATGGCATTCATAAGGGCATTGTGTGATATCAGTGCTAGTATAAATGATGCCCCTTGTGGTCTTCAAGAAGCTAGGATTGGGAGCCTCTACTTCGACAAGTATGCGATTGTTCATGGCTAACCACACGATAAAGATGCATATGGGGATACTTTAGAACGTACTCATCAAAGTAGAGAAATTCATATTCCCCATAAACTTTGTAATCCTTGATTCCAACGTTGACTTCGAAGTCCCAATCATCTTGGGAAGACCCTTCCTAGCCACTAGTCAAGCACTAGTAGATATAGAAGCTGGCTAACTCAAGCTTAGATTGAACAACGAAGAAGTTATTTTCAATACCAGTCAGTCAATGCAGATGCGAAACAACTTGAAGATGGATGTCTGGGCAATTGGTGAAGTCTGAGTAACCAACTCTACGAGTCATAGTCAATTCTACAACTCGTAGACTGGTTTGTGAAATGTAGTCCCCAAAATTAGGGTTTGGGCATTGCACAAAACCAGGATCTACAGGCCATAAAATCATCTACCACTCATAATTGGGTTTTTGTAGAGCCCATACCCATTAATTTTAACCAACCCGATCAATTTATAAATAAGGGGGTCAAATTATTTTGAGCCCCATTCTTCATCAAATTTACACAAAGCACCCAGTACCCTATACCATTGTTATTCCGACCACCGATAATCGACCACCACTAATTTTTCAGTTATTCTTTGGTAACCCTAGGGCTCCTTCTTATCAGCTCCTCCTTCAATTTTTAATAACTTTCAAACTCAATTCAGTAAGTTATTGGGCCTAAAACCTTTTAAAATACCGAAATTATTGTGACTAGGTTGCCATTGCTTGTATTTAAAATTTAATCATGAATAGTATGTTGTTAATGCTTGAATAGTGCTAAAGTTGGAAAATTTTATGTGTGGCTATGTTTATGTGTTTGAATGCTGTTATATGAAATTCATGTTGTCAAATGTCACTTGAATTGACTAGACTATGTTGTTTGAAATTTGATATGTGATTACATGTCTGTGTTTTGATGTTCATTTACTCAAATGGGGTCGTTTATCTTGGGAAATATGTAAATGAGATTTGATGGGGTTGTATGTACACATTGCATATGGGGTACTTGGTATTTATTGAAAGCATGTGGGGTTTTATTATGTATTGCATCAATGCTAATTTATGTTTTAAAAATGTCGTTTGGGATCCATTTTGATGGACTTAGAAATTCAAAGTTCTGGTTTTTTCACTCTACGAGGGTCTTTGATGGCTCGTGGAATATTCAACAAGCCATAGTTGCCCTTCGTATGAAAATGTAAAAACTTTAAGTTTCTGAGACTCCATTGGGAGAGATTTTCTACGAGCCATAGATTCTTTTACGACTCGTAGATGGGTCTCGTAGATCCCTACCTATAAAATTCAAATACTGGATTATTTCTAAGACTCAGTTTATGATCCGTAGGATATGCTAGATTCATACCAGGTCTCGTAGATTTAATTTTAGTAGCCAAAATTTATGAAACCTATTTCTACGAGGGCCTTTTATGGCTCATAGTTTTTACTATAACTCGTAAATGTGCCTTCACAGACCCCTTTGTAACGAAGTCTGAAATGTTTTTGCTTTTCGTTCCTTGACTTCTAGGGCTAAGCATGTTTGCTAAATATTTATGTTTTAGGTACTATGGCCTAAAGGCAGGATGAGAGAAGATTAAGTCCCTACAGCGGAGGCTGCAAGATTAGCCCTTGGAGGATCAGGGCATCTCCAAGACTAGTCGATCACTTGAGGAGATCAATTTCCAGCTTGACTCGGATGTTGAACGACCACAATACTTAGGCAGGCCCAAACCCAGGCTATCATCGTTTGCTCTCCCCAGTTTAAAGAGGGAGGTGACAAAGATAGCAGTTTCATCTAGATAACTCCTTTCGTAGAGGATTCTGAGTCAGAGTTTGATGTCGCCAATGTTACACCTCTATTTGAGAGGATAAAGTGGTTGTTGTCAAGATACAAAACCTAATCAAGGTTAGGGTCGAACCCCAGGGAATACATAGACTTAAGACAAATTCATCAGCAGGCAATTCAAGTCATTAACTAACACAATTCCCCGAGGGGGGGTTTGCGAAAATTAATAAGAAAGTAAACTAAAGAAATTATAAAAAGAGATAATCAATGATAGAGAGCAATTAAGGTGTTGTGTTCCCCATGATTCCCCAACTTAGCATCACCAGATAACCTAATTCTTGTCCATTGTATAGTATGCAGGACGGTATTTATGTTTCCCAAGCCCTTTGGTCAAAGTTGAGAGGCGAATTTCACTATGTAACTTGGCCCATCGCCATAGTATGAAATAGTAATCATTACCTATAAGTCCTAGTCAACCTCCTTTCTGCCCTGTTCGGTTGATTAGACGAGAACACATCATTGAATTCTATTAATTAATCTTTTTTTCTATTCATTACTACCTTGGTCTAATCAGTAACACTAGGCGGGTTCTAATGTTGTCCACCATTAGAAAACATGCAAAACAAAAAGAATTGATTAATACATACATATACTCATTCCAAGAATTGCAAATTACCTAGGTTTAGTAAGTTAGTTCTTCATGGTTCCCACAACCCTAGATGTTGATTTAGCTACTCATGCCATGGGTAGATGAAGAAATTATGAATTAAGAAAATATAATTTAATACTTACCCAATTGAATTAAGATCAAGCCAATCCATGAAGAATGGCAATCACAAGCTTCAAGATCAAATTTACCCATAAGTGTGTTTTCACAATCTTCTCTCTCAAGTATTGGATTTTCCAAGTACAAACTCTGAAAGTATAGAATAATGACGTCCTACCTTGTACAATAACCTAAAAGTACTATTTATAGTAATTACAATTAGGTCCTAATTAAAATAGAAACACTGGTCGGCAGACTCCATGAAAGGTCTCGATGACTCGTAATATGATTTTTGAGTCGTAGTTGGGGTCTAGTAATTAGCTCCTGGGATTTTAGACTTCTCTTCTATGACATGACTTCATGATTGTACACAGATCTATGAATTGTAATGCATGTTCGTAGGCTTCAGCTTTATCAACTTGTCCTTCATTGGAAATCTTCACGAAATCTATCAATACGACTTGTAGAATGCTCAACAACTCATATGCCAATCTCATTGAGCTAACCTTCAGATTTCATCATTCACTAGAATTTGTCATGAAATTGCCTCTACTACTCATAGAATTCTCTATGATTCGTAGAAGGTCTTGTAAATCACCAAAAACCAGCAATCGTTTGTAATTTTGCCCCAAATCATGGCCAACCTATCTTCTTGCCAATCTAAACGTAAAAACATATAAAACCCACAAATATCGCATTGAGAACACACAAAATCCTAAGTTTTAAGAATCTCTTATATGCTGTATTTTTTGATAGCTCATCAACACTCTCAACTTAAAATTGTTGGTTTTCCTCATGTGATGACTCAATATATACAGATAATACAGTAACATACAGAACTCAACTCAATGACACATATCATATACATCTCAAACTAAGATACCCGCACCAACTTTTCAAAATAGGATCAGATAGCTATTTAGCTAACTAATGCAGACTGGTGCATGTGATAGCACAACAATGATAAGCAAGGGGCTATCAACAGTCCACAATCATTGAACAAGTCAAATGCTAACAATGCAATGCAAGTGTCCTCATAGAAAGAAGTCCCATATTTGACACTCAATGATGATTTCATGTTTTAACCTTGGGACTGTGCAAAAACACTACTCTCACAAATATATTCATGCATAATGAAAAATATCATAGGCTTGTCCCTATACTCTTGACTCAAACTTTCAACTAACTATACTAGGATCACATTAGGACTTTCTAGGCTTGTAACGTAGGTTTAGGGGAATTTTGTGAGATATTTTAAAACTGCGTTGCTCCACACTAATGCCCCATCAACACTGTTACTTTCACCTTATTCTTCCTTTTCATTCATTCAAGCTTTTCCCGGGTCCTTTCTTCTCATTTATCAGCTCCTTGCCTTGATTTTATGCTTTTTTTTTGCTTTTTAGCTCAATGTAAGGTATCTTTAATTTTTCTTACACCCGGTACATGATCTTTAATTTTATGTTTCTTTATTCCTAACTCTCCTCTATATTTTTCTGCTTTTACCCTTACACCAACCACCCTCAACTTAGGTTTTTAGCCTATATTGAAGTACACAATATCTTTTTCCTAAACTAGGGCCACTTTTTTTGTCCACCCTGAACTTAGGCTTGTTACCTCAGTCAAGGTTCACAATGCTCAAGGAAAGACCAAGGCCAGTTTCAGGATTTTTCACTAGATAAGGCTAGAGTAATTAGGTGTTTAGAAAGAATTGGTATATGTAAGGATAAAATATTTGGGACAAGGGAGATATCATCATTTGGTTGGTAATTTTTAGACTACTTAGATTATTTAAGAACAAAGGCATAAGATCCTTTCCTAATCCATTCAATCTATGATCTAACTTAGAGTTACAGGGCAAGTTCTGAATTAGCACAAAATACATGAATTTAGCAAAATAAGTTCACACTCTCACGGCATTGCATACATTATCAACAAAAGACTCACAAATTATACTTGTTATCTCAACTACCCTAACTTATCAGAACGGATGTTGCCAAACATCTAGACATGCATAGTTGCTACCTAACTACTAATAAAAATTTTTGGTGGATACCATTTTTTAAACAAAATACAAAAACATGGTATATGCCACAAGTATTAGTACTATATGCTACACATATTATCTAAACATCCTAAACATAAAGGTTCAACAGAAATTAAATATCCACGACAAAAAAGAACACAGGCAAGAAAACCTCGGGATAAAAAAATTGGGGTAGTTATGGACCATAAGCTACTCAGAGCTCACTAAGGCCCATAACTACCTACAGCCCCATCAAAAAAGATGTAGATTATCCCCAATGCCCAAAATCGAGCAAGATAAACACATAAAGTGGTCAAAAACTTACCTAGGCTCCTAAGCGCCAGTCTCTGGCTGAGTTTGGCCATCCCCTTCTAGCGGGGTAGTCTCTTAAATGATAGTACTCTGTCCAGAGGGCCAATACCCCTCAACTAATCCTCCTGTCAAGCTTTTTTGATCTCTACCTCATGCCTGGACTCCCTCAAGGCAAGCTCGAGATCCTCCTCCACTGCTCTCCTAACACATACACGTCTAGCCTTTAGATCCTCAGCCATGTAAGGTTTCTTCCCGAGGAAAGAATTGGTAGGCTCGTCAGGAGTAAACAAATTAAGCATCGGCATAGGAGATATCTCCTCTGGCAATGTAATTGGTGCTGCACGTGATGCTGTCAAGTCAGCCCTAAGTGTTTGGATATTTATGTGCAAGGCTAACAAAGTTGAAGGTCAGGCCTCAGCTAATCTTTTTTTAACCTTCTCCTCGAAGGCAATGATACGGGCAACTACCGTAGAAATATGATCTAGAATAGTAGAAATAGTGAATACACAGCTCAAATCCTCTGAGTCTACAATAGCCTACCGGACCCATGACCTAATCTGCTAAATAAGCTGAGTCAACTGGGCTTCAGCATGTGATAGTCTTTGTGTCATGGCCTAAATAGAAGCGGCAGACACGTAGACCATGGCCGTTGTACGAGGCTGTGATGTAGAGGGCACTAGTACAGTAGCAGCAATAGTGGGACCCCTTTTATCTACTGCCTCAGCCTGTGGGGTTCTCTCCTCAGTAGTAGCAGCAATAATAGTAGCAACAACATTCTCTGAACCCTTAGGTGGTGGCACTGGGGTGAACATCTCTGGCAGAGGTAGAGGTTGTGCTTGCCGAAGTGCCACCAGGTTCTAATCAGCCTTGATCAGGCTGGGCTGCAAAGTATACTGGGGCTCTACTAACTGGTCCAGCTGATGTAAAATCTCCACTCGAGACTCTACACACAGTTTGTAAATCAAAAAAGGGAACAAGATAATCGAAGCCTGAGTACGCCCAACTTTGGTTGTGGCTCTAGTTTATGGTATTGCAACATTTGGGTTCGGTCTGACATCGATGATCTCTAGTGACCCACATGGCTGAGGGGTCTGCTCTTCACCTGAATGCTCATCATCTGAAGACATCTCTGAGCTTTCTCCTCAGAGCCTCAATCTCAGTACTTCTACCTTTCAGGGCCATAGTACCTGGAAAATAGGGATAAATGTACCATGGTTAGACCCAAGAATCAAGAAACGATATGCAAAAAACTATTTGAGTCAGTTGCAGAAAGGCTCTACGAAAGCCCCTTTACAAGTTGTAGTGAGCATTATAAGTTGTAAAGTGCTCTCGTAGACCAGTGATTTAGAATAATTTTTGTCACTCTAAAAGTCTAAGCGACCAGGTATGACTTGTAAAGTGGCTTACAAGTTATAGACTGGGGTCATAGAAAATTCCCGTGAATCATTATATTCAGGGAGGGTTCCACGAGACCTATCTACAAGTGTAAAGTGATCTATGAATCAAAAAAGTTCTCATTTGATATAAACTAAAAAACATCTAGTTTCTAGAATTCTCACGAGGGGCAATTATGACTCGTAGATTGCTCTATGAGTTGTAAAAGACATTCGTAGACAAGAAATCTCAGTCAGCTAAGTTTCTAAGTCCATCACACAGAACCCAAATGACATTTTTAGCAATTAGATAGAGAATCATCGAAGCAAGAATACAAGTATTCACACGATTTCAATCATATAACCCAAAGCCCAGCAATTTCAACATTTATTCCCCCATCAAAAAATTATTAAGTATCAATTATTCCAGCATTTCGACCATCCCTAATTTATTCAAGTTATCATGTACCTATGTCATCAACCATCAAATCTACAAACAACAATCATTCAATAACATTCAAGCACACGTAGTGAATGATTCAACATGCTCAAATAATTAATATACATAAGGCCACAATACCCTATACCAGATTCAAATAATCAATTAAACTAAGGACAACCCTATTTTATATACATAATTCAAATTCAATCAATGATTATATGTCTAAACACCAAACTCATCATACTCATCAAATCAATCAATTAAAAATAAATTAAATTAGAGATTAAAATTAAATCAAGACTTACCAAAGTTGGAGATTAACTTAAAGAAGAGATGAGAGAGTGAATGATCAAGAAACCCTAGATTCCAGAAATCTCATCGAAAAAATTGATCATGGTAGTCGGAAACTAGTCGGAAAAATGAGAGGAAGGGGAAGCTTAGGTGATTATTAGTCAATTAAGTCAAATGTAGGGTCAAAATAATTTGACCCCTCATTTTATAGCTTTACTGGGTCAGCTCTAAATTAACTAGGCTTGGGTCTACGAAACCCCAATTAGGAGTCATAGATGGTTCTATGGCTCATAATTCATGGTTTCATAGAATGGTCAACACTTAGCAAATTTTTAGAACACTTACCTGACTCCACGAACCCTATTTACAACTCGTAGTTTAATCTATGAATCATAAATTTGGCTCATGGATTGGAGTGCACAATTTTCCTGCTTACTGGAATTTTCTATGGGATAGGGTTTGAGTCGTAGACTGCTCTACGGTTCATTAACCCAGTCGTAGAAACTTGACCTGATGCTTTTCTCAGCCAAATTTGCTGACTTAATCCCATGCCTACATAATCTTCATGAAATACACAATTACCCAATATGCAACCAACCCATTGTTAGAAATTGCAATGAAAACAAACAAAAACAACTACCTATGCATCCAAAAACTGAAAATAAATTGATAACTATGCTTTAACATAAAAACCTTGGGTGGCCTCCCAAGTAACGTCTGATTTATTATCATGGTATGACTTAGCTAAATTGGTTACTCAGACTTCATCAATTGCCCTGACTTTACTCTTGAGCTCATTTGTATTCTTCATGGATCGATGGATGTCGAAGGCAACTTCTTCATCATTCAATCTAAACCCGAGTTGACCAGTTTCCATATCTACTAGAGCTCGCCTAGTGGCTAGGAATGGTCTTCCCAAGATGATTGTGACATTGAAGTCAACCTCATAATCTAGAATCACAAAGTCTGTAAGGAATATGAATTTTTCCACTTTAACCAACACATCATGGAATATCCCTATAGGCTTATTCAATGTTCGTTCTGCCATTAACAACCGTATGCTAATAGGATTAATGGCTCCCAATCCAAGCTTATTGTAGATCGCAAGAGGTATTAGATTGAAGCTAGCACCTAAATCTCATAGTGCCCTTGCGAAGTCCACATCACCTATAACACTACAATGTTGAAACTCTTGAGAATGCTCCTGACTCATAGTGCACTTCTTGGTGATTAAGTCCTTCATATACTTGGCATAGCTCCACATTTTCTCCAAATCCTCAATGAGAGGGATGTGGATAAAAAGATACTTAAGCATAGAGAGAAAGTGCTTGAACTTCCTCTTCCCTGTTATTGATTCTTTGAGGAAAAGGAGGAGGAGGCAATGTGTTGCTAGGGAATGTACCCTTTTGACACTGATTCAACTGAGTTGACATTTGACCAAAAATTGTTGCTCAAGCTATTTAATAGCCAGAAAATGAAACTCTATTTTTTGATTTATGCTGCAAATATCTAATTTCATAACCCTTAGAGTTTCATCTTGTGTCTCAGCCTTCTTTAACAAGCGGTCAAACATCTTCTCAATTCTAGAATTGCATGTACCCATGTCAAGATTGTCTAGAGGCACATAAGGACCATTTCTAAAACCTTCTCTGAGACCCCTATCAGTGTTTGGACCTCTGTTCCTATCATAGTGCCCACCTTATTTTTCTAGAAAAGCTCCATCTCTACCATAATTCCAACCTTTATTTCCTTGACCTTGGTGCCTATAGTCCTGATTATACACTTGGGCATTGGTCCGGAAATCCCCCTTCTAATCATTCACAAAATACGCATCCTCCTCATAGTATTGCTCCTTGTACATAGGAACACATAGAGAATGGTGAGCTACTCCATTCACTCTCTCCTACTTCTGTTCGATCACCACATCTACGCTTGTTTGAAGTTGAGCAAGTTGTTACATAATCTCTTCATTATTTTTGGCTTACTCTGAACCCACATTGACAGCACATAAACTCTTTGTGAAAGTTCTATCCCGCTGCCCCCATGCACGATTCATCTTGACCACTTGCTCCATACACTCAACAATTCTTGCAAATAGTTGTTGTAGAAATGTGCCTCTATTATAGTGTAGCACAAACCTAACTCTTCTCATCAAGGGCACGGTAGAAGATCTCTACCAAGGCATCATCAACTATCTTATGGTCAGGGATGCCCCTCAGATATTTAATAAACTGCTCCCAAGTAATGCTTATTGAATCACCAGGAAGTTGCTCAAAGTTATTAATCTGGTCCTTCAACTTGAGCTTCTTCAATCTAGGGAAGTACCTCTCCGAAAAGGCCTTCTACAAATCTGCCCAACTAGTGATTAAACTCTGGGGAGCTCAAATAACCATAATGTAGCATTTTTTGTGGGAGACAATGGAAAGACATAAAGTCCCACAACATCCTTAGACAGATTCTGTGTCCCCTATCACATTCTTAGAGACAAATAACACTTTTGCAAGTGGTTATGTGGATTGAGAGATGGTAAGCCTGCCAATACCCATGATTCTGCAATATTTTAAGTAACCCACTAGAGACTGTGAACTTTGTGTCTACCGGTAGTGGTGACAATAAAATAGCTACCATCACATCTATAGCCATGGGGTTCAACCGGTACTGATTCCACTGGTAAACATTGGCATTGAACTCCTAAGGTTGTCGAATGTTCTCCAAAGGAGGTGAGTTCTCATTCCTATCACCATCATTATTACCTTGATTCAAAGCTACATTGGCCGCGTTATTGGCATTTTCTTGAGCCATTCTTCTTACAATTCATTAGATCTTTGGATCAAAATAGAGTTAAGGGATTGCATTGTCTCCTAGTGTTGGGCATACAGTACTCATATACCCTACAAAGAAATAGAAATGAAAACAAAAATAAAATAAATGGAACAAAGAATTAACATTTGAATTAGTATTATTAATGGGTTCAACTTAGTTTAGCCGTATTCCCCGCCAGTGATGCCAAAATCTTTGATGTCACCCAAGTTACCCCTCTGTTTTAGAGGATAAAGTGATCATTGCCAAGATGTAAAATCTAACCATGGTTAGGTCAAACCCAAGGAATACATAGACTCAAAACAATTTCATCAGAAGCAATTCAAGTCATTAACCAACTCAATTCCCCGAAGAAGGGGGATTTTCAATAATAAATAAGAAAGTAAACTAAACTTACTATAATGAGAGACAATCAATGATAAAGAGCAACTAGGGTATTGTGTTCTCCATGATTCCCCCAACTTAGCATCATCGGATAACCTTACTCTTGTCTAGTGTATAGAATGCAGGATGGTAATTTAAGTTCACCATGTGCTTTAGTCAAAGGTGAGAGGTGAATTTATTTATGCAACTTGGCCCATCTCCTTAGTATGCAATACTAACCATTACCTATAAATCTCAGTCAACCTCCCTTTAACCCAGTTCGATTGATTAGATGAGAACACATCATCGAATACTATTAATCAATCCTTTTTCCTACTCATTACTACCTTGGTCTAGTCAGTAATACTAGACGGGTTCTAATGTTAGCCACCATTAGAAAATATGCTAAATGAAGAGAATTGATTAATACATGCATATACCCATTCTAAGAATTGGAAATTATCCAGGTTTAATAAGTTAGTTCTTCATGGTTTCCATAACCTTAGTTGTGGTTTTAGCTAATCATGAAATGGATAGATGAAGAAATTATGAATTGAGAAAATATAATTAATGAAACGCCCCAAAAAGGCCTGAAAATGTGTCTCAAAAATGCCCATAATTGTAATTTCTATATATCTCAAAACTTAATCGTGATATCAAAAATCTGACTTCATATTTGTGATTAGGGGAAAAAATTGAGAGGAAAATGGCTATAACCTTGATAGAGGACTTGTAGCAAAAAATGATTTTCGAAAATTTTTCAAATCTAGGGCTGTCCGCGATGGCTCCCCAATGTGTACCTATCACGAAGAAGTGTTTTGACTATCTTATTTTTTCTGTTTAGGCCTAAGGTATTAGGGTCTTGGCCCCATGCCCATTTATGTGTAAAAACATCTATCCTTAGTCATTTTCAACTATATATCACTCAAGACACTCTCAAAACCCTTTCTAACACTCAACCAAATATTTCATCCAAATTCAAGTGTCTCAAGCATAGTTTCAGATTTCAAGAACTCACTTCAAGCTTCAAGTCTCATTATTTACATTAACAAAACCCAAGTTTGAGGTATGTCAGTCTCATCTATTGGGTTCTTTCACCTATGGAGTCCAACGTCCCCTTTTATGAAAATTGCATGTTTTCAAGTTGTATTACTTATGGGTATTACTTATTATAGATTATGATTATAAATTATGTTAGGTTTTATGAAATATTGATTGGAAACACATGCCTACCTATTTCAAGCTTACACTATGAGATGGTTTGTCTATTGTGACTATGCATGTTTTGAGGTATGAGACAATGATCTATTATGAGATTTGATAATGGATTTTAAGGTATCTTACATGAGGTTTTACTATGTATTGGTGGGTTGATTTACATTGAGGTTTCTTATATTAATTTACTTTTGGATTGCATGATTTTGAACTAGTATTATACACCCGCCAAGTGTTTGATAAAATATCTTGACAAGGATTCTTGAGTTATTGATTGTCTATTGCATGGTTTACAAGTCAAGTGACTTTATGATGATTCGAGGAATGCGTGTGTGTGTGTATATATATATATATTGAATTTACAAAACGTATCTATGGTGTTGCAAGTTGACCACACCTTGTTGGGGGTGGGATGCCCAATCACCTTGTTGAGGGGATGGAAAGCCTCAATCACCTTGTCGGGGGATTGCATGCCCATACTACCTTATTGAAGGGTATGTACCACAATCACCTTGTTGGGGGGTGAAATGCCCATACTACCACATTGATGGGTATGTACCTGAATCACCTTTTCATGGGATGGCATGCCTTGGAGTTCACATAATAATATGCTTGGGCTATGTTGATATGGTCTCTTCCTTCATATGTAATCTATATTTGCAAGTTATATGATTTACAAGAATGTTTTACCTCAACCATTGATCATGCATATCATATTAGTATTATACTTATCCATTGCTTAAGATTATACATTTTGAGTGCCCGAAAAGTGCACTCGAAAGTCCTACATACCTTGTAACGACCCCAAAAAGTGTCCGAAAATGTGCCTCGGAAGTGCCCTAAATTGTAATCTCCATATATCTCAAAATACATGCACGATATCAAAAATTTGACTTCATATTCTTGTTCAAATGGTTATTTTGAGTAGAAAAATGGGTCTAACCCTGATTTAAGAGCAACCAATTAGCAATTGTGATTTTTCAAAAAATGATTTCTAGAGAGTTTTTTGCTCCCCTAGCGTGATGCGCCAAGGGTGTGCACTAGTGTAAAATTTTGTCAGTTTTTGACTTCAGTCTATGTCTTTGTCCTAAGTGTTCCCAAATGTAAAAACACCTATACTTAACCATTTTCACCCAAATATCATTTGAAACAATCCCCAATACACATTCAAACACTTAGACGAATATTTTACTCCTAAAATCAAGTCTGAAAACCCTCTCCGGATCTAAGGATTTCATTTTAAACTTCTTATCTCTATCACAAATCTTCATCAAGTTCATTCCAAACCTAAGACATGTGGGTTTCTTTCATGGTTTCCTTTCACCCATGATACCCAAGCTCTTTTTACTGAAAATTGTATGATTTAAAGTTGATTTATTCATGGATCTTATCTATTGTGAAAATCACTATACACTATGTTGGGGTTTATGAAATTATGACTGTTTCATTATGTTTGGAGCTATGAATCAAAGGTTAATTGTAAGAATCGATGAAGGATCTTGATGTATATTATTTTAGGGTGTCACCAAGTATCTATTGATGGCTTCACGCTGATTTTTCTAGTATGATTTCACTCTTAAATTGCATAGTTTTATACTAGCATTACACACCATGTAGGTGTTTGATAAAATATCCAGTTATAGATTCTTAGGGAATTGAAGGTCCAATATAGGTCTTATGAGTTGAATGACTATATGATGATAAAATGATGATGAAAAGAAATATATGTGTATGATAATAAAAGGAGTGTGTGTGTGTCTATATATATATATATATATATATATATATATATATATATATATATATATATATATATATATATATATATATATATATATATATATATATATATATATATATATATATATATATATATATATATATATATATATATATATATATATATATATATATATATATATATATATATATATGATATTATCTCTATATAGTGTTGGGGATAATCAAGCCTAGCTTAGGGGGTCATAGGCTCGGGTAACCTTATTGGGAGTTGGTACCCATCAACCTTGATGGGGTATTTGTACTCTATCAACCTCGGTTGGGGGGTTTGTACTCCATCAACCTCGGTGGGGGGTTTGTACTCCATCAACCTCATGAAGGGTTTGTACTTCATCAACCTCATGAAGGGGTTCGTACCTCATGCACCTATACAAAGGGGTGGTAAGCCTTGTCTTGTACTAAAAATGGTCACTCCTTATACTCGTATGATGTCTTATATAAGTATAGGTTTATTTCTAGTATGATTCATACATGCCATATTGTTAATATGTTATTCATTGCTTATGATTATGTATTTTGCCTATGATGCCTACCTCTTGTTGCATTGCATCCTACATACATAGTACATTTAAACATACTAATGCATACTGTATGCCCATATAATGTCAACATGTAAGAACCGGTGTACTGATTGATCATCCTCCTCCTCCACGTGGATAGTAAGACTTCTATCAAGCTTGTTGGTAAGTCCTCCATTTCAAAGATGTTACTTATGATTTCTTGCTATGTATTAAGACTCTCTCTTTTTGACTTATGTATTGACTATGATGGTGAGCCCGGTTGCTTTGTCTTGGCCCCCTGTTATTATCTATGTAATACATGTGTTGTTGAACATGTTGAGTACCCATGCTATAAGCTTTGAATTTATTGACTCTTGATGTTTATGATATGAAAGTTACCCTTAGTACTAATTCCCCTTGTTTACTTTGTTATTCTAATTGCTTTCGCAACCAAGGATGTGTAATGATAAGCTATGAGGCTTGTTTGGGGTTCCATCGGGTTCCCCATTCGCCAGTCATATCTAGGCCCTAAGCTTGGGTCATGACATTCTTAGTACATTTAAACATACTAATGCATGCTCAATGCCTACATGATGTTACCATGTAGAAATCGGAGAGCCTCTTAATCATCCTCCATATGACTAGTTCGGTGCTTTGGGGATATCCCTTGGTGAGTCCTCAAGTTCGGGGACACCATCTAGCTACTCTTACCTAGAACAATTAATTGTACTTATGCTTTGAGCTTTGACGCTTTTATACTTTATAAATATAAAGACTTCCCTTAATCTCTTTTTCCTTATTTAAATCTCTTATTGATGTTATTTTGCTTTCGCGATCAAGGATGTGTGATTGATATGCTAAGATGCTTGCTTGGGGTTCCTTCGGATTCCTCATTCGCCGTGTCATATCTAGGCCCTAGGCTTAGATTGTGATAAACTTAGTATTAGAGCACTAGGTTGTTAATGGTCTTCGGAATCTAACACGCTGCATCGATTATAGTCTTGTTCATGGTTGTGAAGTGGACCACAACTATGAGTGAAAGCTTATGAGATATTTTAGGAAATGTTTCCCTTCTTTAAGATCTATGTTGTTCTTTAGAAGTAAGGTAAGGCATTTTTCTCTAATGCATGTTCTTTGCTATTCTAGATCATACCTATTCCAAGAGGAAGACGAAAGAGTCCTATTCACCCAAGGAGCAACCGGCCCCTGTAGATCCTCATGCTCTTCAAGATAGAAGAGTGGCCCATGATGAATTCTGAGATGCAATCACCATGTTAGCTCATGCTATGATCAACCAAATGAATCAAGGGGCCGAAGCCCCTCATGCTCCTACATCGGCTTCAAAGGTGAGGGATTTTACTAGAATGAATTCACCGGAGTTCTGTGGGTCTAATGTGGATGAGAATCCTCATGAATTCATTGATGAGGTGTATAAGGTGTTGTCCCAAAACATCATACCAAATCCCCCTAAGCCTACATTACAAGCTAATAAAGTCCTAAAGTGATCCCAAAACATCATATGAAAGCCCCCTAACCAACGTTACAAGCCAATAAAGTCCTAAAGTAATCCTAGTCCAAGTAGTCAAAGGTCATAATCAAGAGTATAGGGGCAAGCATATGGTACTAAGCATGGGATATGAATGTGTTTTGAGAGAGTGAGTGATTTTGCAGTCCCAAACATTGAATCTTAAAACATCATTATGAGAGGGTTATAAGATTTCTTTCTATAAGCGCACGTGTATTGCATTGTTGATATTATACTAACTCAGTGAGTATTGCTTATTAGTAATTGCCTTGTTTGTCATAGTTGCCTGTCACATATGTGGATCTGTATTTATTTCTCTTGATAGTTATCTTATGTGCTTTTAAAGTGATGTGGGTATTTGTGTCTAAGTTTGATATGATGTGTGCCATTTGATTGAGATCTGTGTGTTACTGTACTAATTATGTAGATTGAGTCTATTCCTTGAGGACAAGCAATAATTTTAAGTTTACGGTGTTAATGTGCTATCAAAATACAACACTTTTGATGCTTTAAACTTAGAATTCTTTGTGACTCAAAGCGGTGTTAGTAGATTTGATGTGTTTTTATATTTGTTTTGCAGGATTATAGGTTGGCATGATTTTTGGGCTATGTGTGCAGATATTGCAGAATTTGAAATTTTATGAGACCCTCTACGGGCTATGGAAAATAAGACGGGTCGTACACTTGGTTTCGTACAAAAATTCAATGAAGGGTGATTTTTGAAAGTTCAGTCTACAAACATGCAAACAAACAGTAAATGTTTCTATGAGCCATAGACTTGGTGTAGTGCCTGAGGATCAAAAAGTGGGGAGTTACTAAAATGTCATCAGACAAAACCCCTTACAAGCTGTAAAACTATATACGGCGTGTAGATGGGTCTCTGATGTCGCCTAAGTTACACATCTTTTTTAGAGGAAAAAACGGTCATTGTCAAGATATATAACCCAAGGGAATACGTAGACTCAACACCTATTCACGAATAACCAATTCAAGTAGTTAATTAACATAATTCACCGAAGGGAGGGGGATTGTAATAATAAATAAGAAAGTAAAAAGTAAACTAATGATCACAAGAGACAATCAATAAAGAGAGCAACTAGGGTATCGTGTTCCCCATGATTCCCCAACTTAGTATCATCGGATAACCCAATTCTTGTCTAGAATATAGCATACAAGATGGTAATTTAATTTCACCAGGCCCTTTGGTCAAAGGTGAGAGGCTAATTTTGGTTTCTGACTTGGCTCATCTCCATAGTGTGCATTATTAACCATGACCTATATGTCCTAGTCAACCTCCCCTTGGCCCAGTTCGATTGATTAGACGAGAACACATCATCGACCTGTTAATCAATCTCTTTTCCTATTAATTACTACCTTGGTCTAATAAGTAACACTAAGCAAGTTCTAATGTTGGCCACCACTAGAAAACATGCAAAACGAAGAGAATTGATTAATACATGCATATAACCATTCAAAGAATGATAAATTATCAGGGTTTAGTAAGTTAGATCTTTATGGTTCCCACAACCCTAATTGTAGATTTAGCTACTCATGCTATGGTAGATGAAGAAATTATAAATTGAGAAAAAATAACTAAGCACTTATCCAATTGAATTAAAATCAAGAAAATTCAAAAGGAATAAGAATCACAAGCTTCAAGATCAAATTAACCCATAAGTCTTTTCTCACTATCTTCTCTCTCAAGTATTGGGTTCTCCAAGTACAAACCCTAAAAGTAATGAATAATGACATCTTTTTTTTTGAAGAATAACCTAAAAGTACTATTTATAGTAATTACAATTAAATCCTAAAAAAATTGAAAAACCGGTTGGTGGACTCCACGAAAGCTCTCTATGACTCATAATATAATTTACGAGTTGTAGTCAGGTCTCAGAATAAACTTCTGGGATCTTGGACTTCTCTTCTACAACTTTACTTTACAAGTTTTAGACTGATGCATGACTTGTATTGCTTGCTCGTATACTTCGACTGCATCACCTTATCCTTCACTGGAAATCCTCACGAAACCCATCTATACAACTCGTAGAATGCTATATGACACATATAAAGGGCTCATATAGATGATCTTCAGATATCATCCTTCACTAAAATTTAGCACGATACTACCTCTACGAATCATAGAAGGTCACATAAATCACCAAAAATCATAAAAATTCTGCAATTTAACACCAAAGTCATAGCCAACCTACTTTCCTGCAAAACTAAACACAAAAACACATAAAAAACCATAAAAGTCGCATTGAGAACACACAAAATCCTATGTTTTAAGCATCAAAAGTGTTGTATTCTGAAAACACATCAACACCCTCAACTTAAAATTGTTGCTTGCCCCTCAAGCGATGACTCAATATATATAGACAATACAGTAACACACATAACTCAAATCAATGACATCTATCATATACATCTCAAACTCAAATACACACACTAGCTTCTCAAAACAAGATCAGATAGCTATTTAGGAAACCAATGAAAACTAGGACATGTGACAACACAACTATGATAAGCAAGGGAATTTCAACAATCCACAATCACTGAATAAGTCAAATGCTAATAACGCAATGCAAGTGCCTCACTGAAAGAAGTCTCATTTCTACACTCAATGGTGATTTCATATTTAATCATGGGACTTTGCAAGAACACTCACTCTCATAAAAGATATTCATGCATAATGACTAATACCATAGGCTTGGCCCTATACTCATGACTCAAACCTTCAACTAACTAGACTAAGATCACTTTAGGGCTTTCTAGGCTTGTAATATAGGTTCAGGAGGCTTTGGTGTGATATTTTAGGAAAATATTGACTAATGGCCCTCCTTAAAACTGTGGTTTTCATCACTTTCACCTCACCAACTATGGCATTTTCACCTTTTTCTCGCTTTCTCCTTTTTTAGACTTTTCCAAGTGCTTTCTTCTCATTGTTCGACTTTTGCATTGTTTTTACACATTATTTTTCTTTTTAGCTCATATCTAAGGCATCTCTTATTTTTTTTGCACCCAGTACATGATTTTTTATCTTTTTCTCCCCACTCCTAACTCAACACCTTATTTTTGTGCTTTTCCCTTACACTGGTCACCCTCAACTTAGGCTTTTAGCCTATATTGAAGTACACAATATCTCTCCTTCGAATCAGGACCACTTTTGGTAGCCACCCTTAACTTACGCTTTTTGCCTCCGTCAAGGTTCATGATGCTTAAGGAAAGACCAGAGCCAATTTCATGGTTTATCACTAGATAAGCTAGGCTAATTAGGTATTTTAAAAGAATTGGTACATGTAAGGCTCAAATAATTTGAATAAGGGATAAATCATCATTTGGTTAGTCACTTTTAGGCCAAAGTGGACTGATTAAAGAACAAAGGCCAGCTCCTTTCCTAATCTATTTAATCTACAATTTAGCTTAGAGTAACAGGGCAAGTTCTAAATTAACACAAAAGGCACGAATCTAGCAAAATAAGTTGACACTTACATGGCACAACATACATTATCAATAAAAGACTCATAAATCATGCTTCATATCTCAAATTGCCCTTACTTATCACAAAAAATATTACAAAAGAATAAAACATACATGCTTGCCATCTAACTACTAATAAAATTTTTTTGGAGGGTTCTATTTTTTAAAACAAAACAAAAAATGTGTTATATTCCACAAGTATTAGTACTATATGCTACATATATTATCTAAAACATCCTATATATGTCAGTTCAACAGAAATTAAATATCCACGAGAAAAAAGAACACAAGCAAGAAAATCTTGGAATCAGAATTTGAGGTAGTTATGGACCATAAGCTACTCAAACTTTATTGAGGCCCATAACTACCCACACCTTATAGAAAAAGATGTGAATTGTCCGCAATATATAAAATCGAGCAAAAACAAAATATAAGGGGTAAAAATCATACCTAGGCCCCCGAGATCGGACAATGCATAAAATAAAGCACAACTAGAATATAAGGGGTCAAAAACATACCTAGGCGCCTAAGCATCGATCTCGGGCTGAATCTTGCCATCCACCCCTACGGGGTAGTCTCCTCAGCACTAGTACTCTGTCCAGATGGGCCAATACCTCTTATCTGATCCTCCTCCCAAGGTCGTAGAATCTCAGCCTCACCCCTCAACTCCTTCCAGGCACTCTCGAGGTCCTTCTCCTTTACCCTCGCATGTACACATCTATCTATCATATCTCATTCGTGCAAGGTCTCTTCCCAAGGGAAGAATCGGTAGGCTCATCGGGAGCAAACAAATTAAGCATCAGTACCAGAGATGTCTCCTCTGGTAATGTAAATGGTGCTGTAAGTAATGCTTTCAAGTTAGCTTTAAGCATTTGGATCTCTTTCTGCAAGGCTGACAAATCTGAAGGTTGGGCCTCAGCCAATCTGGACTTACACAAAATCATGCCCCTATACAAACGCCCATTAATTTCATCAAGCACAAACCATTTAATATCATCAGAATCTTTTATGAACCCGCTCCTCAATAATAGCAATAGTGAATGGTCGGCTCTACTCCTCTGAGTCTGCAATAGCCTACCGAAACCATGGCTTAATTTGCTGAGTTAGTAATGACTCGACAAGTGATAGTTTCTGCGACATGGCCTGAATAGAAATGGCAAACATATAAACTATGCCCTCTATAGGAGTTTGTGACGTAGTTTCTTTGGTGCGATAGCAGTAATAGTGGCCCTCCCTCATCGACTACCTTAGGCCACTGGGGTCTCTCTTCAGTAGTAGCAACAATAGTAGTAGGAGGAGCAGTCTTCGAACCCTCAGGTGGTAGCACCGGGGCAAACAACTCTGGCGAAGGAGGAGGATGTGCTCACCAGAGCGCCATTAGGTTCTCATCAGCCTTTATTAGGCAGGGCTCCAAAGTATGATGGGCCTCAACTAACTGGTCTAGCTGGTGTAAAATCACTACCCTAGACTCAACATAGAGCCTATAGATTAAAATTGGAAATGGGATGGATGTGGCCCTTTTCAGTGCTGACTCATGTATTTGCTCGGCGATGAGCTGGGCCCAATCTATGTCATAGCCAGCCAAGATACTGGTAACAAAAACTGCATGCTCCAGCATAAGTATATTATCTGCCAATGTTGATTGGATGTGGGGCGAAATAATGGCCCACTTAAATTTAGCAGGAAAGCTGATTGAAGCCTTCACGATCGATTCCGTGTAAGTGGTGACCCAAGTAAGCTCCGTACTGTACTTTGCAGTATAACTAGCCAGCCATCTCAGTAGTGTGGTCCAATGCTTAGGATCCATCATAATCAATGAGTTCCAGACCTACACTAACCAGTAATCAAATTTTACTATAGATCTTGGGGCACAATACTCAAGACTAAAAAGCATACGACGGATGGTCTCCTCAAATATGTTGACCCTCCGACCTCTCACTCATATTTCTATCAGCACGGGTTGAGTGAGAGGTTGCCTACCCATTCTATATATGAGGAGCCTAGGGTGATAGCAAATAGACTTAGATATGTCCCCGATCTATAAGACACGATGATTCATTATGGGTTCATCTGGTTCACAGAGTGTCTTGGTAGGTACCCCCAATTCTAGTGAGGGAGTTTTATGCATCATACGCAGCCACTTACCCCGCTCCTTTTACTGCATGCCCTCTCTAAAAATCTCGTTCATACCCTCGACATACCATCGATTAGCATGGGCATCTGGTGCTGGTGATAATGATGGTGCGATGGAGGACTTGACATCTCCTCAATCCTTGGAGCCCTCCTCAGAACTAGACTTCTCTCCTAATCATGTCATCTGGGGCAGGATACTCCAACACTCATCACTATTTTTCTCTTAAGACGAGGAAGGATATCAACCTGAGCTTGAGTATACCCAGCTCTGGTAGTTGTTCTGGTCAATGGTAGAGAAATTGCAGGGTCTGGCTAGGCATCAAGTATCTCTAACAAGCCACTCAACTGAGAGGACTACTCCTCAGCGGAATGCTCGTTGTCTCAAGGCTCATCCCTGAGAATTTTCCTAAAAGCCTCAATCTCAGTATATCTACCTTTCAGGGCCATTCTATCTAAAACATAGACATAAACACACCATAATCAACCCCAAGAATCAATAAATAAAATGCAAAATTTTATTTGAGTCAGTTGTAGAAAGGCTCTACAAAAGCCTCTTCATGAGTCATAGTAAGTACTATGAGTCATAAAGTGGTCTCATAGACCAGTGATTCTGAATAATAATGGTCACTGGAAAAGTCTATGAGACTTAGGAATGACTTGTAAAGTGGTTTACGAGTCATAGACTAGGGTTGTAAAGAACTCCAATGAATAATTAAAGACAGACAAGGGTCTACGAGACCTATCTACGAGTCCTAAGTGATTTACGACTTGTAGATGGTCTTGTCTGATGAATACTCAGAACATAATGTCTCTGAAATTTCACACGAGGGGTAATTATGACTCTTAGATTGCTCTACGTGTAGTAAGAACCTCTCGTAAACTAGAAATTTTAGGCACCTAATGTTCAAAGTCCATCAAACGCACTCCAAAATACATTTTCAATAACTAACTATTAGCACTGAAGCAAGAATACAAATACTAACATAAATTTAATTAGACAACCCTACCCCCAATAGTTTCAACATCAAATTATCCTATCGACAATGATTAAGCATGAGTGATCCTACTATTTGGACCATTCCTGTTGGACTTACACAAAATCATGCCCCTATACAAACGCCCATTAATTTCATCAAGCACAAACCATTTAATATCATCAGTAACAAACAAGGTGTATGATTCAATGGGAACAACAATTCACAATCACAAGTCCACAATACTTAATTCCAAACTCAAGCAACAACTCAATCAAAGGCAACCATATTTCACATAACCAAATTCAAATTCAATATATCACGTTCAAATAGCATACTTATATTAATCATCAAATCAATCAATTAAAAATAAGGCAAATTAAAGGTCTAATGTAACCAAAAACTTACCAAAAGTGGAGATGAACTTGAAAAAGAGATGAGAGAGATTAAATAATCAAGAAACCCTAGGAACTGGGAATCTCGCCAGAAAATGAATGGCAGTGGTTGGAAAAATACGGGGAAGGGAAAGCGTGGTTGATTTGGTAAATTTAGGTCATATTGGGGTCAAAATAATTTAATCCCACCTTTTTATATTAAACTGGCTCAACTGATTAAATGAGTGGGCCTGGGTCTACGAAACCCCGATTACAAGTCGTGAATAGATCTTTGACTTGTAAATTAAGGTCTCGGGGAACCCTGAACTCTTATAATAATTTCAAAAACTTATTTGGGATCCACGAACCCCATTCACGCTTGTAGATTGATATACGAATCATAAAATTAGCTCATGTGGAATGCTCAATTTTCCTGCTCACTAAAAGTTTCTACGAGATGGGGTATGAGTCGTATTATGATATACAACTCGTAGAGCCAGTCGTTGAAACTTGACCTGATACTTTTCACAGCCATATTTGTTGACTTGGTCCTGTACGTGCATACTCTCCATGAAATATACACTCACCCAATATACAACCAACTCAATGTCAGAATTTTCAATCAAACAAACAAAAATAACTACCTATGAATTTAAAAACTAAAAATGAACCTATAACTATGCAGTAGTATTAAAAACCTTGGGTTTCCCCACAAGTAGCGTCTGATTTATTGTCATAGCATGACTTAGAAAAATTGGTTACTAGACTTCACAAATTGCCCAAACCTCACTTTTGAGTCATCTGGATGCTTCTTGAACTGGCGGATATTGAAGACAACTTCTTCATCATTCAATCTAAACCTATGTTGACTAGTTTTCATATCCACTAGAGCTCGTCGCATGGCTAGGAATGACCTTCCCAAGATGATTAGGACGTTGAAGTCAACCTCACTATCAGGAATCATAAAATCTGCCGGGAATATGAATTTTCCCACTTTAACCAATATATCATGGAGTATTCCCACAGACTTCTTAACCGTTCGATCTTCCATTAACAACGGCATATTAGTAGGAGTAGGGGCTTCTAATCCAAGCTTCTTGTAGACCACAAGATGCACCAAATTGATACTCGCACCTAAATAACATAGTGACCTTTCAAACTCCACATCGCCTATAGTGCAAGGTATGGTGAAAGCACCTAGATCTTTGCGCTTTTGAGCTAAGCACTTTGTAGTGATAACGCTGGAATCTTGAAGCACTTTAGAAAGTTCCTGACTCATAGTCTTTCTAATCAACTCCTTCATATACTTGGCATAAGCTAGCATCTTCTCTAATGCTTCAATAAGAGGGATGTTGATGAATAGTTGCTTTAGCATTTTGAGAAATTGCTTAAGCTTGCCTTCTTCCCCCGTCTTTTTGATTCTTTGGGGAAATAGAAGAGGAGGCCTAGGGATAGGCTTAAACTTCTATGGCTCTTTAGGTGTTTCACTCACTTCATCCTTACCACGATCATCTACTTTATCCACATCTATTGCTGCAACTATCTCTTCACGAACATCTACCTTATCAACCGGCATAGGAGGATCAATAGTGTTCCTGCCACCTCCAGTAGTAACCGCCATACATTGCCTGCTCATTCTTAGGATTTTACACTATGTTGCTAGGCAATGTACCTTTATGACAATGATTCAACTGAGTTGACACTTGACCAAATTGTTGGTCAAGCTATTTAACAACCATAAAATGAGACTTTATATTTTGATTAATACTTGAAATATCGAATTTCATGCCCCTTAGGGTCTCATCTTGTGTCTCAGCATTTTTAAATAGTGATCAAATATCTCCTCAATTCTAGAATTGTTTACATTTGTGTCATGATTATATGGTTGCATATAAGGACCATTTCTAAAGCCTTCTCTGTTACCCCAATCAGCAACTGAACCCCTGTTCCTATCACAGTAACCACCTCGGTTGCCTCTAAAACCTCCATCTCTACCATAGTTCTGACCTTGGTTTCCTTGACCTTGGCACCAATAGTCCTGATTGGACCCTTGGGCATTGGTCCGAAAACCCCCCGTCTGATTATTCCTAAAACAAGCATCCTCCTCATAATATGGCTCCTCGTACATGGGTGCACGTAGAGGTTGGTGAACCACTGTATTCACTCTTTCTCCGTTTTGCTTGATCACCATATCCATGCTTGTGCGAAGATGAGCAAGTTGTTGCATAATCACTTCATTAATTTTGGCTTGCTTTGTACCTACACTAGCAGCCCATGAACTCTTCATGGAAGCCTATCTCACTGTCCCCATACACGACTAGTATTTACGACTTATTTCATACACTTAGTAATCCTTGTAAATGGTTGATCTAGAAACATGCCCCCCATGATAATGTTATCACAAGCATGACTGTTCTAATCAAGAGGACAGTACAAGATCTCCACCAAGGCATCATCAACTATATTGTGGTTAGGGATGCTCCTTAAACATTTAGTAAACTGTTCCTAAGTACTGCTTATCAAATCACCAGAAAGTTGCTCAAAGTTGTTGATCTGGTCCTTCAGTTTAAGCTTCTTTGATCTAGGGAAGTACCTCTCCAAAAAGGCCTTCTACAAATCTGCCCAACTAGTGATTGAACTGTGCGGTAACTCAGATAGCCATGATGCAGCATTGCCTATGAGAGATAATGGGAAGTCACGAAGTCCCACAATATCTATAGACAAATTTAGTGCCCCCATCACACTTTTACAAACAAATGTCATATTATGCAAGTGACTATGTGGATCCTCTGATGGTAAGCCCGCAAATAACCCACGGTTCTGCAGCATCTGAAATAATCCACTAGAGATAATGAACTTTATGTTTGCCGATATGGTGGCAATACAATAGCTCCCATTATATCCATATCCATAGGGTTCAACCTATATAGATTTCATCAGTAATCATTATCATTGAAATCCCGAGGATATAAAATATCCTCCAAAGGAGGTGGATTCTTATTTATTTCATCATAATTATTACCTCATTTCAAAGTTACATTAGCCGTGTTATTGGCATTTTCTTGGGCCATTTTTCTTACTATTTATTGGATCTCTATATCAAATGGAGTTAAGATATTGACTTTACTCCTACTGTTGGGCATACACTACTAGTACACCCTACAAAGGAACAAAAACAAAATAAAAAGTAAAACAAAGGGAACTAAGGATTAACACTCGAATATAAATACTAGTAAATTCAACTAAGTCTACCCGTATTCCTAGCAACAACACCAAAATCTTTGATTTTGCCCAAGTTACACCTCTATTTTAGAGGATAAAGTGATAGTTGTCAAGATAAAAAACCTAACCAAGGTTAGGGTCGAACCAAAGAAAATACGTTGACTCAACAATAATTCACCAACAAGAAATTCAAGTACTTAATAACTTAATTTCCTGAAGGGAGGGTTTGCAATAACCAATAAGAAAGTAAACTAAACTAACGATCACAAGAGATAATTAATAATAGAGAGTAACTAGGATATCGTGTTTCCCATTATTTCCAACTTAGTATCACTGGATAACCTAATTCTTGTCAGAATATAGCGTGCAGGACGATAATTTAAGTTCACCAAGCACTTTGGTCAAAGGTGAGAGGCGAATTTCACTTTGAGACTTAGCCCATCTCCATAGTGTGCAATACTAACCATTACCTATAAGTCCCAGTCAACCTCCTCTTGGCCTATTTCGGTTGATTAGATGAGAACACATCATCAAACCCTGTTAATCATTCATTTTTCTAATTCATTACTACCTTGGTCCAGTAAATAACTCTAGGCAAATTCTAATGTTGGCCACCACTAGAAAATATGCAAAATGAAGAGAATTGACTAATACATGAATATACTCATTTAAAGAATTGTAAATTATCAAGGTTTACTAAGTTAGATCTTTATGGTTCCCACAACCCTAGTTGTGGATTTAGATACTCATGTTATGGGTAGATGAAGCAATTATGAATTGAGAAAACATAATTAAGCACTTATCCAATTTAATTAAAATCAAGAAAATCCAATAAGAATGAGAATCACAAGCTTTAAGATCAAATTAACCTTCAAGTCTTTTCTCACTATCTTCTCTCTCAAGTATTAGGTTCTCCAAGTACAAACCCTAAAAGTACTGAATAATGGCGTTATATTTTTGTACAATAACCTAAAAGTACTATTTATAGTAATTATAATTAAGTCCTAAAAAAATAGAAAAGCTAGTCGGCGGTCTCCACGAAAGCTCTTTATGACTCATAATGTAATTTACAAGTCGTAGTCAGGGTTTCGTAATCAGTTTTTGTGATCTTGGACTGCTCTTCTATGACTTCACTTTATGAGTCATAGATTGATGCATGACTCATATTTCTTTCTTGTATACTTCTACTGCATCACCTTGTCCTTTACTAGAAATCTTCACGAAACCCATCTATACGACTCGTAAAATGCTCTACGACTCGTATAGAGGGCTCGTATAGCTGATCTTCAGATATCATCCTTCATTGAAAATTGTTACGAAACTACTCTACGACTTGTAGAATGCTCTACGACTTGTAGAAGGTCTCGTAATGCATCAAAAACCAGAAAACTTCTGCAATTTCACCCCAAGTCATAGCCAACCTGCTTCCCTTTAAAACTAAACATAAAAACACATAAAACCCATAAATAGCAAATAAAGAATGCATAAAATCCTATGTTTTAAGCATCAAAAGTGTTGTATTTTGACAGCACACCAGTCTCATAGAAGTTATCCCTGGAATTGCTGAAGAATTCCATGAAGTACCGACTACGGGCCGTAAAACATTATACAACCCATAGATGTGCCCGTAAAGCCTGCCGACCTAGTTCTCCTATTTCATTTTAGTTTTGAATTTTAAATATTATAAATAGGTTTTTTAGGTTATTTTTCATATAGAATAATAGAGAACAATTTATCACTTGAGAGAAAAGTTGTGAAACATTATCTTTTGTCTTTAATTCAATCTTATGATTGATGTCGCCCTAGAAACACCTCATTTATTAGGTTAAAGCGGTTCTTGTCAAAATATATAACCTAAGGTTAGGATCAAATCCTCAGGCAATATGGTAGACTTAGAAGAATTGAATTGTGATTCGAGTTGATTAACCAACTTATCTCTCGAAAGGGTTTTTTTATAATAACTATTAAAAATAATTTTAAGCTAAGACAAGTGTTAAACCAATATGAAGAGAAACTAGGGTATTTTCTTCCCCATGATTCCCTAACTCAGTATCACCAAATAATCAAATTCTTTTCCAGTGTGTAGCATGCAAAACGGTAATTTAAATTTACAAAACCCTTTGGCCTAGGCGAGAGACGTATTTCACTATGTGATTTGGCCCATCGGCGCAGTGTGACATTATTAAACCTTACCTATTATCCCAATACAACCTCCCCTTGGCCCAGTTTGATCGATTAGGCGAGAAACATCACTCGAATCCTATTAATTAATCTCTTTTTCTATTCATTACTACCTTGATCCAGTCATTAACACAAGGCAGGTTCTAATGTTTGCCACCATTAGAAAGCATTCAATATGAAGAGAATTAATTAATACATGCATGCACACTTTTCAAGAATTATTCGGTTTTACCTTGTTAGCTCTTCATATTCCCACAATCCTAGTTGTTGATTTAGCTACTCATAATTAGTGTAAAGGTAAGACTTTTGAATTTGAATAACCTAATTGAGTTACAGAAGAGAATTAAGCACAAGAAATTCAAACTCTTCAATGAGAATCACAAGACTGAAATTAAAAGATGAAATAAAGTTTTACAATTATTTCTCAACCTCTCTAATGTTCCTTTACTGTTCACTCTTCATTCTCTCTTCTTTCGCTATGAAAAATAACCTAAAAAACCTATTTATAGTGTTTGAAATACAAAACCAAAATAAAATAGGATAACAGGGTCGATAGGCTCTACGGGCCGTATAATAGTTTACGGCTCTTGATCGGGAGTTCGTAAACTATTGCTTCAATTCTAAAACTATTTTCTGTGATACCCTTCTATGACCCTTATAAGATTTTATGGCCCGTAGAGGGTTTTATCTGATGAAATTTCCGCAAATCCCCACCTTCTGATCCTCAGGGCACGATACTAAGACTACGACTCGTCTATATGTTCATAGACTCAACTTCAGAAATACACCCTTCACTGGAATTGTACACGAGACCCTCTTTACGGCTCATAGAATATTCTATGGCCTAAAAAGGGTCTCGTGGAATATCACTTTCAACAACTTTTACACACTTTGTCCAAAAATTATGCCAACCCTGCAATCCTGCAAAACAAACATAAAAACACATCAAACTGACTAACATTGCATTGAGAACACATAAAATTCCATATTTTAAGCCTCCATAGTGTTATATTTTGATAGCACATCAACACCTTCAACTTAAAATTGTTACTTGTCCTTAAGTGACAGACTAAATCTATATAAGCAACATAGTAAAATATAGACCTTAACCTAATGGCATACATCACATCAAACTTAAGCATAGATACCCACACCACTTTCAAAACACATCAGATAGCTTCTAGTAAACCAACATAGATCATTGTATGTGACAATGCAACTATGACACTATCAACAGGCCATAATCACTAAATTAGTCAAATGTTAACAATGCAATGCAAGTGCCCTCATAGAGAGAAGTCTCATATCTTACTCACAATTATGATTTGATGTATAAATTTGGGACTATGCTAAAATCACTCACTCTTACAAAAAGACATTCAAATATCATGTTCAATACCATATGTTTGCCCCTATACTCATGACTAAAATCTTTGACTACTTGGACTAGGATCACTTTAGGACTTTACTGGCTAGTAATGAAGGCTCATGGGGCTTAGGTATGATGTTCTGGGAAAATAGTGACTAAAGGCTCTCCTTGACACTAGGTTTTTCTAATCTTTTGCCTTTCTGACACTATTAGTTTTCATTACATTCTCTCTTTCTCCTATTTCAAGCTTTTTTAGGTGTTTTATTATCATTTCTGAACGTTTTACCATGTATTTACACATGTTTTTTCTTTTTAACTCATTGTTAAGGTATCACTCATTTTTCTTGCACCCAATATATATTGTTTCTCCTTTTCCATGGTTCACTAACTTTCTCCCTCATTTTGTTTTTTACTCTTACACCAGCCACCCTCAACTTAGGATTTTGGCCTCAGTTGAGGTGCACAATATCCATCCTAGGAACCCGGGCCACTTTTAGTAGCCACCCTCAACTTAGGCTTTTTGCTGCAATCAAGGTGCACAGTATTAAAGGAAGGATCAGGGACAATATTAGGATTTTACATCTACTAAGGATTGGTTACTTAGGATTTTACAAAGAAAAGGTACATGTCAAGCTCAAACATTAGGATAAAGGGATTTTTCTCATATTTGTTTAGTTATTTAAGCTAAGTAGACCGTTATGAACAATGGTCTAAGATCCTTTCCTCATAACCTAACCTAACGTCTAATGAGACTAATAGGGCAAGTTCTGAATTGAAACAAAATACATGAATTTAGCAAAGTAGGCTCACACTCACATGGCATTGAATACTTTTTCAACATAAACTCTCATATCATGATTTTCATCTTACTTTTTAGAAGAAGCATTATCGACACAATTAAAATGCATAATTGCTAAATAGACTAACTAATAAAAAATTTGGTGGGTATCATTTTCCACAAATAAAGCACAAAAAGACATATGTGCCACATATATTAGTACTATATGCTACCAATACTACCTACACATTCAAAATATATCAGTTCAACAAAAAATAAATATTCATGGGGAAAAAGAACACAAGCAAGAAAACCTTTAGGATTCAACATTTGGGATAGTTATAGCCCAAGGCTACTCAGACTTCACTAAGGCATATAACTACCTACACCCAATCGGAAAAAAAGGTGTATTATCCCCAATGTACACTAAAAATACAAAATAAAGTACCGGAGTCAAAAAGGACATACCTGGGCGCCTAAATACAGTGTGTGACTGAGGGGCTAGCACCCCTTACCCTCTCGAGCTCATGAGCCTATTGTATCTCCTCCTCCTACCTCGACTTTTTCATGACAAGTTATAGGTCCTCTTGCTTTATGAATCCCGGCATGCAACTGCATTATGTTTGGAACATCATCAGTGTGCGGACTCTTCTCGTAGGAAGGCTATGAAAGCTCCTCAGGAGCAAATAAATCCATCATCGACACCAAAGTTTCAGTCTGTGGGAATTCCACCAGTGCAGGCAAGGCTGCTGCCATGTCAGGCCAAAATTGCTGCATCTTCTTTTATAGGGCTGTCATATCTATGAGCCGTGTTGTACTCAAGTACTTCTGGGCTGTCAACTTGAAAGCATTAATAGAGGCATCCATGGCTGAAAGTTAGTCTTGAATAGTAGCAGCCATGTATGCTTGTATGCGTCCCTCGGACTATGTAATTGCCTGGCAGACCCAAGGCCAAATCTGCTGAACCAATTGAGTAAACTGAGACTCAGTGTGGGCCAATCATTGTGCTATAGCCTGAATGGATATTATGGACACGTAAACCATGCCAGCGGGTTGCTATCTATGTAGGAGTAGCCTGTGGTGTAAGAGCAGTGTAGTAGGCCCTCTCCTACTTCTGTCTCAATCTACGGGGGGCCTCTTCTTTTTAGTAGCAATAATAGTGGTGGTAGGTAGAACCTCAGGAGGTGGCTCTAGTGTGAACATATCAAGCATAGGAGTTAGTAGTATAGTGCTCGTCGAAGTACCACCAGGTTTTCCTCAGCCTTGATTAGGTTGGCATCCAAAGTGCACTGGACCTTAATTAGTGAGTCCAACTGATGTAGACTCTCCACCCCTGACTCTAGATAGAGTTTGTAGATCAAGCAAGAAAAAAGGATGGAGATAGACCTCTTCAAGGCCGTCTAGTAGATTTAATCTGTAATGAGCCAGCCCAATCTATCTCATAGCAAAACAAGATGTTCTTAACTGGAACTGTACAGCTTGGTATCAAGGTGTTTTATACAAGCGTAGACCTAACTCAGGATCTAAAAACTGGCCACAAACTTTGGTGAGAAAATTGAGAGAAGCATTCACAATAGACTACGAAGGATTGGCTACCCATGGAGGGTCCAGGCCTTTCTCAGTAATCAAACTTGGCACCCATCTCATCAAGCTGACTCTATGGCTCTAGTCTCTCATTAGACCCATATCCTTTGCTACCCTACACCATGATCATACTCTATTATAGATCTTAGGCCTGGGAACTCGGGCACAAAAAATATACGATGGATGGTGGTCTCTAAGATGTCCACCTGTCGCCCCCTCACTCTGATGTGCATCAGTCTGGGCTGAATGAGAGGCTTCTTTCCCTTGGGAAGAGTGCTAAAAACTATGGAGATATAAGATGCATAGAACTCCTGTACCATAATTGGGGAGTACTCTCTAGTCTATGGTCAGCCACTAGAGCCCGTATCTACTATGGTGTCATGGAGACCAGGGACATTGTCTAATTTGGAAAAACTGATCTGGGCTCCTCATAAATGGAGCTGGCTTGTTTGCCCCACTCATCACTCTGTACGCCCTCTGTGTAGATGTCCCACATGCCCAGAAAACACCACCGACTAATGAGTGCATCTAGAGATGATAGTGATGTCTGCGGTGGTGCGGTAGAGGACTCTATCTCTGACTCGTCGTTGAATCCTAAATCAAAGTCTGGCTAGACGGAGTTATCTAAATGGAGTTGCAATTGTTGTTATCTCCCTCATCAGATTGGGGAGTGCAAACAGTAATAGCTTGAGTATGGGTCTTCCCAAGTCTTGTGGTAGCCCGTGTCTATGGTCTATAAACATCAGGGTCAGGATGGATGTTGAGCTCCTCGACTGATGCACTAACCTAAGTGATCTCCTACTCCCTCAAGGTCTCATCTCTGAGCCTCCTCCGCATGGCTCTAATATCCTCATGTCTTAGCTCTGGGACCATAGTACCTAAAACATACACATTTACTCAACATGTTTAACCCTATAGGTCAAGAAATGAAATGCAAAAATATATTAGATCTTGTTACAAGGGGTCTACCAAAAAACTATGAGTTGTAGAAGGCTCTCGTAGAAACAGTGTCCCCAATTTTTGCTTACTGAAATGGCATCTATGAGACTAGGTATAACTATCTATGAGTCATAGACTTTGTCATAGATGACTCCAGTGTCTAAATTTTTTGCAGGCAGGGATCCATGAGACTTGTCTATGAGCCATAGAATATTCTACGACTTGTAGAAGGTCTCATCTGATAGGTACTCACAAACTTCATGTATCTGGAATTTCATACGAGGAGCAATTACAACTCTTAGAAATTTTGTGGGTCGTAAAAGACCCTCATAGACTTGAAAACCCAATGTCCTGAGGTTCTAAGTCTATTAATACGTTCCCTATATGACTTTTTCAATACACTTTATAAGTGTTGAAGCAATACACACACACACCACATGACTCATATAAAAACACCCAACACACCACATGTAAATTTCTACATATATCCTACCAAAAATCATTTAACATGTTTTCCCCAACCTACTGACCCTATTTCAATAAATTAGCATCAAAATCACAAACATATGCCATCACACACCGAATTTTCAATACACGTAATCAATTTAATTAAATGGTATGTGTTCACATTGTTTTCAAACACATCATTTAAAACAAAAGGATAAGGCAAACACACAATTTCTGGCCTAAACACATATTAACACATTGGCAACTATTTCAACTTCCAAACACAATAATAGCACACGCAGGTTCACGTCTCGAATTACCATACCTATCTATTTACATTCAACCTAATCACACAATATTTGGTAAATAAAAGAGTTTTAAAAGACCGAGAACTTACCAAATTAAATGGTTAAATTATATAAATTGATAGGTGAAGTGAGGCTGCGAAACCCAACTGGAAAAGTGGCCCAAAAATGGTAGAGAGGATTCTCGCTGGTGGTCAGAGGAATGAGGGGGGCGTTACCGGGTTTGACTTGTAAATTTAGGGGAAAATAAGGTCAAAATATTTTGAGCCCATTATTTATATGTTGACCAGGTTTGTCAAAACTAATAGCCCCGAACTCTACGAAACCCTGATTACGGGCTGTAGAGTGTTTTACATCTAGTAAATCATGGTTTTGTAAAAGGTTCAAACCCTAATTTTTAGGACTGGGTTTCACGGACCAATCTACCAGTCATAGATTAAGATATGACTCATAGAGTTGGTCGTAGAAACCTCAACATTTAGTCAAAAAATTAGAAACATTACCTAGGGTCCACGAGCCCCATTCATGACTCATAGTTTTATCTATGGACTGTAAAGTTAGCTCGTGGTCTGGAGTGCATAATGTTTTTCTCGCTGAAAGTGTCTAAGAGATGGTGTACAGGTTCTAGATTGATATAAGGCTCGTAAAACTAGTCGTAGAAGCACTTCTTGGTGCCTTTTCAGTTGAGGGTGGGTGACTTAGTTATGTACCTGCACATTCTTCATAGAACACACTGTTACCCTATATACAACCAGCCCAATGTCCAAAATTATAACCAAAGTTTGAGAAAGTAAACTATCTACAAGTCCAAAAGTTAAAAACAAAGCACAACTACAACTATTACATCAAAAATCTTGGGTTGCCTCCCAAGTAGCACCTGATTTATTATTGCGGCACGACTTGAACAACTTAGTTTCTCAAACTTCACCAAGTGTCCAAACCTCCTTCTTCAGAACATCTAGCCTCTTCATTGACTGATAGATATTGAAGGCAACTTCTTCATCATTCAAATTAAAACTGCACTGATAAGTTTCCATATCCAATAGTGTCCAACCAGTGGCTAGGAAAGGCACCAAGATGTTCTCTCTTTTACACCAAGAACCTTGTAACAATTGAACTGCAATGTAGGAGCTCTTGACTTATAGTGTGCTTTTTCATAATCAAGTCCTTCATAAACTTTGCATACCCTAACATCTTCTCTAATGCCTCAATGATAGGGATGTTAATGGAGAGTTGTTTCAACATGGATAGAAAGTGCTTGAACTTGTCCTCCTCCTTCTTTTTAATTCTCTGAGGGAAGGGAAGAGGAGGCCTAAAATGGGCTTCAACTTCTATGGCACCTCTGCAGCATCATTCACACCAATCTTGCCATGATTATCTCTGGTATTCGCATCTTTAACCTCAACTATCTCTTCTCAAACATCATCCTTATCTACTAGCATAGGAGGGTCAATGACACTCTTGCCACCACGAGTAGTAGCCACCATGAACTACCCTTTATTATTTGGTTCTAAACTATCTTGCTAGCTAGTGCACTTTTCTGAGACTAGTTGAGTTGAGTTGACACTTGACTATACTGTTGCTTAAGCTATTTGATTGAAATAGAATGAGACTTGATTTTTTAATTTATGCTGGAGTTATCAGATTTTATCCCCGTTAGAGTCTCATGTTGTGTCTTAGCTTTCTTCAACAGGTAGTCAAACATCTCATCAACTTTAGAACTACTAGCACCGGTATTGCAATTATGTGGTGGACCATAAGGACCATTTGTGTAGCCATCTTTGTAGCCCTAATCTATATCTCTTTCTAGGCTCTAATTCCTGTCATAGTAACCTTTACAGCTATCTCTAAAAGCACAATCTCGATTATAGTGCCGACCTTGGTTTCCCTGACCTTAGCATGAATAGTCCTAATTGGATTGTTGGGCGTTTATCTGGAAACCTACTGTCTGATTAACAATGACGCAAGTGTCCTCCTCATAGTAAGGATTATTGTACAAGGGTGCTCACAGAGGCTAATGAACAACTGCATTAACCCGTTCCTGATTTGTTTCATCATCACCTCTATACTGCTACGGATTTGGGCAAGCTTTTACATTATCTCTTCATTTATTTTTGCCTGTTTTGAACTAAAACTGACAGCACATGAACTTTACATAGATGATTTATCTAATTACCCCCATGCACGATTTGTCTTGACCACCCTTTCCATCCTCTTAGTGATCCTTGCAAATGGTTGATCTAAGAACATGCTCCATAATGGTATCAGCACACGCTTGGCTATTCTCATCCAGGGCAAGGTAGAAGATCTCCACAAAGGCATCATGAACAATTTTGTGATCTAGGAAGCTCCTCTAGCACTTTGTGAACCGCTCCTATGTAGTATTGATCGAGTCACCAAAAAGTTACTCAAAGCTGTTTATTTGATCTTTCACCTTGAACTTTCTCAATCTGGGAAGTACCTCTTCAAAAAGGCTTTCTGCAACTCAGCCCAACTGGTAATCAAACTCTGTGGGAGCCTATATAGCCATAACACTGTACTACCTATCAGAGATAGTGGGAAAATATGAAATCCCACAGTATTCATACACAGATTTTATGTTTCCATCATACTCTTGCTGACAAATACAATGTTGTGTAGATGACTATATAGATCCTCTTATGGTAGGCTCGCAATAACCCACAGTTCTACAGTATCTGAAGCAACCTACTTGAAACTACGAATTTTGTGTTAGCCGATAATGGTGGTAACACAATAGCTCCAGTAACCTCCATAGACATAGGGTTCAGCCAATATTGGTTCCACAGATAAGCGTTGGCTTTGAAATCCTATGGTTGTAGAGCAATGTCCTTAAGAGGAGGTGGTTTATCATTCTTTGCATTTTCATTGTCATTTTTGTTTAGAGCTGCATTTCCCGCCTTCTGTGCATTATCATGGGTCATCCTTCTAAGTCTTCTCTGGATCTTTGGGTCAAACGGAGTCAAGGGTATGCCTTGACTTGGCATATTGGTCATACACTACAGTTGTACCCTGAAACAAAACAAAAACAACAAAAAACGTAAAATGAGGGAAGTAACAATTAATTCCCAAATTACTTGAATTAGACAAGTCTAGTCGTATTCCTTGGAAACAGTGCCAAAATCGTGTTGTCGCCCAAGCTACACCACCTTTTTAGGCTAAAGAAGTCATTGTCAAGATAAATAACCTAACCAAAGGTTAGGGTCGAACCCACAGGGAATATGGTAGATTTAGAAGAATTTAACTACAATTCGAGTTTATTAACGAACTTATCTCCCCAACGGGGTGTTATAATAACTATTAAAAGTAATTCTACGATAAGACAAGTCCTAAACCACTATGAAGAGGAACTAGGGTGTTGTGTTTCTCGTGATTTCCTAACTCAGTATCACTAGATAATCAAATTTTTTTCGCTGTTTAGCATGCAGAATGGTAAGTTAAGTTCACAAAACCCTTTGGCCCAAGCAAGAGGCAAATTTCACTACATGATTTGGTCCATCCCGCAGTGTGACATTACTAACCTTTACCTATTGTCCAAGTACAACCTCTCCTTGGACCAGTTCGATTAATTAGATGAGAAAAATCAATCGAATCCTATTAATTAATCTCTTTTCCTATTCATTACTACCTTGATCCAACAGTGACACTATGCGAGTTCTAATATTGGCCACCATTAGAATTGTATTCAATAAAAAGAGAATTAATTTATACATGTATGCACACTTTTCAAGAATTATGATTTATTCAATTTTACCTTGTTATTTCTTCATAGTTCCCACAACCCTAGTTGTGGATTTAGCTACTCATAATTAGTGTAAATACAAGACTTATGAATTTGAATAACCTAATTGACTACTTACACAAGAGAATTAAGAACAAGAAATTCAAACTCTTCAATGAGAATCACAAAATTGAAATTAAAAGATGAAATAAAGTTTTACAAGTGTTTCTCAACCTCTCTAATGTTCCTCTTTTCTTCCCTCTTCATTCTCTCTTCATTCCCTATGAAACATAACCTAGAAACTTATTTACAGTGTTTAAAATAGAAAATAAAATAGGATAACTAGTTCAGCAGGCTCTATGGGCCGCATAACAGTTTACGACTCTTGATCGGGCTTTTGTGAACTATTTGCTTCAATTCTAGAACTGTCTTCTATGACATACCTCTACGGCCTGTAGGGGCTTTCGTCTGATTAAATTTCTGCAAGTCCCCATCTTCTGATCCTTAGGGCATGATACCAAGTCTACGGCTTATAAAGTCTTCTACGGCTCATCTATAAGTTTGTAGTCCTAACGTCAAAAATGCACCCTTCACTCATACCCTCTTTATAGCTCATAGAATACTCTATAGCCTGTAAAGGTTCTCATGGAAAACACTTTCAGGAACTTTAGCACACTTTGCCCAAAAATTGTGCCAACCCTGAAGTCCTGCAAAACAAACATAAAAACATGTCGAACCAACTAACATCGCATTGAGAACACAAAAATTTTTAAGTTTTAAGCATCAAAAGTGTTGTATTTTGATAACACATCAGTGATTCTTAGTGAAGAGCTTTGATTTATTATCCTTAATTCTATTGTGCAAGTGCTCAATTATATTATTCAAAATCATGAGTCTTGAATCTACACTGATAATGAGTAGCTAAATCCACAACTAGGTTGTAGGAACCATGAATAACTAACAAGGTAAAATTGGATAATTCATAATTCTTGGAAAGTGTGCATGTATGTATTATTTAATTCTCTTTAGTTTGAATGATTTTTAACAGTGGTCAATGTTAGAACTTGCTTAGTGTTACTGATTGGATTAAGGTAGCAATAAATAGGAAAATAGACTAATTAACAAGATTCTATTGATGTTTCTCTTTTAATCAATCAAACTGGATCAAGAGAAGGTTGTAGTGGGACAATAGATAAGGGTTAGTAATGTTACACTACGGGGATGGATCAAATAATGTAGTGAACTTAAGTTACTGTTCTACGTGCTACACAGTAAAAAGAATTCAATTATCTAGTAATACAGAGTTAGGGAATCATGGGGAACACAATACACTAGTTACTCTTCATACTGATTTTACACTTGTCTTAGTCTTGGATTACTTTTCATAGTGTTTACAACCCCCCCCACTTTGGGGAGATAAGTAGGTTAATCCACCAGAATTGATTTTAATTCTCCTATGTCTATCATATTCTCTGTTGATCGATCCTAACCTCGGTTAGGTTATATATCTTGACAACGACCACTTTAGAATTCAAAAATAAGGTGTAGCTTGGGCGACATCAAAGGCTATCTATGTCTATTATCTCATAAAGTCCGATACACTTATCTGAAATAGAAACAACATAAGGAAACCTGAAGATCAATGGTGGCTTCAAGTCGGAGCGTCACTTTTAAGATTTGGACAAATGAAGAATAAATTAGCTAGAATGGATCAATTACCCTGTACGGGTCCTCATGCTTGATCTGTAGGGAGGAAAAAAAATAGGAGTGACTACACAAAAATGTACCTTGTAGGTTCAACTGACTGGGTAAGAGAAACCAAACAAGTATGTAATAACAAAGAATCCTATCACTGCATCAAATGGGTTAGTGCAAAATTAAAATGTACGTAAAAGTTAACTAATATATCCATAATAACCCATAATACCATACCATAACAGATATGAATACACTGCATGAACTCATTAGAATATATACCAAGTCTCTCAAAACCTTGCTACCTACCCATGGTCAAGAAATGTCAAAATATCTCGACCTTCTCACTGCCCGTGGTCAAGGAGTATCATAATTTGTCATCCCTGCCACCTGCCCGTGGTCAAGGGATTTAAAGAGTCTATATTTTAACCTTGCCTCCTACCCGAGTTAAGGGGTTGTACAAATGTGGAGCATATTACGATTGCCTCTTGCCCATGGTCAAGGGATTTAAAGAGTCTATATCTTAACCTTGCCTCCTACCCGAGTCAGGGGTTGTACAAATGTGGAGCATATTACGATTGTCTCTTGCCCGGGTCAAGGGATAGCACAAGGCAACATAGAATAGATGCAAGCCAATAATACAACCCAGATATACACATAGACATATATAAATGGCATCATAACAAGAATATCAATATATGAATCTCATATAGTCATATAATCATAGAGAATAATATCAATTATCACAGCTAGTGCCCAAACCATCAATATGTCTTATCACACCATAATATTATATCAACAGCCAAGTATATCAATAATACCAGACCTCACTTGTCACCATATACAACCATAATACTATCCCGGACCTTAGTCGTCCCAAATTATAAACAAATCCACAAAGGTATCTCAACAGTCATCAATTATCACAAAATTTTTCACATAGTATCACAAGTCTCAAATTATCACATTGTTATCCTAAATCATCTCAATTAATAAGATTTCATCTCAATTTATCAATAGGATCAGAATTTACCCATAATTTAGCTCAATCAGGATCACATTTCCTTCAATATACCAACATATAAACACGATGACTTATGAATTAGTCTAGATCTCATAATTGCTCAAATCTAGTCTCAAAAGGTTAGCTTTACCTACTTCAATGTCAAAATCACATTCGAACAAGCCTTCAATCAACTTAATCTTAAAAAATAATTCCCAAATTGATCAATCACTATCAAAAATAGATATTATGCGTCACGAGGTGCCTTTTGATACCCATATTGCCATGAATTAGGCTTAAGGGCAAAATAGTCAAAATCAGTGCTAAATTTGTGGTTCTTAAATCTGAAAATCAACTTTAAAATCAAGTTTTACATGCAAAATAGAGTCTATGGGTGAAAATCCCACTAAAATCGAGTTTAAAATAGATGAGAAATCAACATTTAAAGTTTGAAAATCATGGTCTAGAAATTCCTAATTTTATGCATTCAAAATGATGAAATTCAAGACAAAAGTAAGATAAAACTTGTGGAAAATGATCCAAATAGTGTTAGAATCAATTGCACAAGACGAATCTTCAAAAATCTCTATGCAAAATCTCCCAAAAAGCTTTGAATTTTGTGAAAATGACTAAAATGGTGGCCCTTGGGTTTAAAATAGTGTTGGCGTCAAATGTACTCTGCGAACACTGGTGGGGTCCCACGAACACAGAGATGTTTACCAAAATGACCTCCTTGATCGCGGAGACTAACCCGCAAACACAGAGATTGAATGTGGGAGAGGGTCCACTCACGTGTGCTCCGCCATTGCGGAGCCCATCCCGCTAACGTGGAGTAGTTAAAATCCCACCCTTATCTGCAACTATGGATCAATCCTCCGCGAATGCAGAGGGTTAAATAGCTAGACCTCCATGAATTCGGAGGCTTCTCCACGAATGGGGAGGCTTCTCCATGAACATGGAGAAAGAAAGTACCTGCATCAGATATCAAATGTTTCAGTAGTGCCTAGTCCAATTCCTAACTCAAAACAAATCCTCAAAACTCATCTGGAATCAGAATTTCACAAACAAAATATGAACCCATACTAGAAATAGTATCTGACTCGATGAAATCATTAGAAATCG